>CM049432.1:83842030-84142317 GCA_026929855.1 Poa annua
TAACACGACTTTCATAAATCGTAAAAAACTCGTGATTTCGGCCATTTCTGACAGTTTTCGTGGGCTATAGCACACGGTTTGAGGGTTCGGGGTGGATTTAAACGGTCTGGACCCCGTAACACGAGTTTCACGAAATCGAAAAAAAACTGGTGATTTAGGCCATTTCTGGCCGTTTTAGTGGGCTATAGCACATGTTTTGGGGTCCGGGGTGGATTTAAACGGTCTGGGACCAGTAACACGAGTTTCATAAATCGTAAAAAACTCTTGATTTCGGCCATTTTTGGCCGTTTTCTTGGATTATTGCACACGGTTTTGGGGTCCGCGGTGGATTTAAACGGTCCGGACCCCGTAACACGAGTTTCACGAAATCGTAAAAAACTCGCGATTTCGATCATTTCTGGCCGTTTTCGTGGGCTATAGCACACAGTTTTAGGGTCCGGGTGGATTTAAACAATCCCGCACCCCCTAACACGACTTTCATAAAATCGTCAAAAACTCGCGATTTCGGCCATTTCTGACAGTTTTCGTGGGCTATAGCACACGGTTTGAAGGTCCGGGGTGGATTTAAACGGTCTGGACCCCGTACCACGAGTTTCACCAAATCGAAAAAAAACTGGTGATTAAGGCCATTTCTGGCCGTTTTAGTGGGCAATAGCACATGTTTTGGGGTCCAGGGTGGATTTAAACGGTCTGGGACCAGTAACACGAGTTTCATAAATCGTAAAAACTCTTGATTTCGGCCATTTTTTGCCGTTTTCGTGGGCTATAGCACACGGTTTTGGGGTCCGCGGTGGATTTAAAAGGTCCGGACCCCGTAACACGAGTTTCACGAAATCGTAAAAAACTCGCGATTTCGATCATTTCTGGCCGTTTTCGTGGGCTATAGCACACGGTTTTGGGGTCCCGGGGTCGATTCAAACGGTCTGGCACCCCGTAACACGAGTTTCATCAAACATTAAAAACCCGTGATTCAGGCCATTTATGGCCGTTTTCGTGCGCTATAGTACACGGTTTTGGGGTCCGGGTGGATTTAAACGGTCCGGGACCCCAAACACGAGTTTCATATAATCAGAAAAAAAACTCGTGATTTGGGCCATTACTGGCCGTTTCCGTGGCTATAGCAAACGTTTATGGGGTCCAGGGTGGATTTAAACAGTCCGGGACCCCGTAACACGAGTTTCATATAATCGTTAAAAACCCGTGATTTCGGCCATTTCTGGATGTTTTCGTGGGCTATAGCACGCGGTTTTGCCGTCCAGGGTGGATTTAAACAGTCCGGGACCCCGTAACACGAGTTTCATAAAATCGTAAAAAAACTCGTGATTTCCGCCATTTCTGGCCGTTTTCGCGGGTTATAGCACACGGTTTTGGGGTCCGGGGTGGATTTAAACGTTTCGGGACCCCGTAACAAGACTTTCATAAAACTGTAAAAAAAAACAAGCGATTTCGGCCTTTTCTGGCCGTTTTCGTGGGCTATAGCACACAGTTTTGGGTTCCAGGGTGGATTTAAACAGTCCGGCACCCCGTACCACGACTTTCATAAAATAGTCAAAAACTTGCGATTTCGGCCATTTCTGGCCGTTTTCGTGGGCTATAGCACACGATTTTGGGGTCCGGGGAGGATTTAAACGTTTCGGGACCCCGTAACACGACTTTTATTAATCGTAAAAAATTCACGATTTCGGCCATTTCTGACAGTTTTGGTGGGCTATAGCACACGGTTTGAGGGTCCGTATTGGATTTAAACAGTCCGACCACGTAACACGAGTTTCACGAAATCAAAAAAAACTGGTGATTCAGGCCATTTCTGGCCGTTTTAGTGGGCTGTAGCTCACGGTTTTGGGGTCCATGGTGGATTTAAACACCGTGACCCCGTAACGCGAGTTTCATAAAATCGTAAAAACTCGTGATTTCGGCCATTACTGGCCGTTTTTGTGGGCTATAGCACACGGTTTTGGGGGTCGGGTGGATTTAAACGTTCCGGTACCCCGTAAGACGAGTTTCGTAAAATCGTAAAAATCTCGCGATTTCGGCCATTTCTGGCCGTTTTCGTGGGCTATAGCACACGGTTTTGGGGTCCGCGGTGCATTTTAACGTTCCGGGACCCCGTAACACGAGTTTCATATAATCGTAAAAAACTAGTGATTCCGGCCATTTCTGGCTGTTTTCGTGGGCTATAGCACACGGTTTTGGCGTCCTGGGTGGATTTAAACAGTCTGGGACCCCGTAACACGAGTTTCATAAATCGTAAAAGACTCGTGATTTTCGCCATTTCTGGCCGTTTCGCGGGCTATAGCACACGGTTTTGGAAACCGGGGTGGATTTCAACGTTCCGGGACCCCGTAACAAGACTTTCATAAAATTGTAAAAAAACTCGCGATTTCGGCCATTTCTGGCCGTTTTCGTGAGCTATAGCACACGGTTTTGGGGTCTTGGGTGGATTGAAACGTTTCGGGACCCCATGACTCGAGTTTCATAAATCGTAAAAAACTCGTGATTTTTGCCATTTCTGGTCGTTTTCGTGGGCTATAGCACACGATTTTGGGGTCCAGGGTGTGGATGGAAACGTTTCGGGACCCCGTAACACGTTTCATAAATCGTAAAAAAACTCGTGATTTCGGCCATTTCTGGAAGTTTTCGTGGGCTATAGACACGGTTTGAGGGTCCGGGTGGATTTAAACGGTCCGGACCCCGTAACATGAGTTTCAGGAAATCGGAAAAAACTGGTGATTCAGGCAATTTCTGGCCGTTTTCGTGGGCTATAGCACACGGTTTTGGGGTCCAGGGTGTGGATTTGAATGTTCCGGGACCCCGTAACACGAGTTTCATATATCGTAAAAAAACTCGTGATTTCGGCCATTTCTGGACGTTTTCGTGGGCTATAGCACACGGTTTTTGGTGTCCTGAGTGGATTTAAACGGTCCGGACCCCGTAACATGAGTTTCACAAAATCGAAAAAAACTGGTGATTTAGGCCATTTTCTGGCCGTTTTCGTGGGCTATAGCACACGTTTTTGGGGTCCGGGGTGGATTTAAACGTTTAGGGACCCCGTAACACGACTTTCATAAAATCGTAAAAAACTCGCGATTTCAGCCATTTCTGGCCGTTTTCGTGGGCTATAGCACATGGTTTTGGGGTACGGGGTTGATTTAAACGGACCGGACCCCGTAACACGAGTTTCATCAATCAGTAAAAAACCCGTGATTTAGGCTATTTCTGGCCGTTTTCGTGGGCAATATCACCCGGTTTTGGGGTCCAGAGTGGATTTAAACGGTTCAGGACCCCGTAACACGATTTTCACAAAATCATAAAGAACGCACGATTTCGGCCATTTTTGGTCTTTTTCGTGGGCTATAGCACACGTTTTTGGGGTCCGGGTAGATTTAAACGTTTTGGGACCCCGAAACACGAGTTTCAAGAAATTGTAAAAAACTCGCGATTACGTCCATTTCTGGCTTTTTCGTGGGTTGTAGCACACGGTTTTGGGGTTAAGGGTCGATTTAAACGGTCTGGGACCCCGTAACACGATTTTCATAAAATCATAAAGAACTCGCAATTTCGGCCATTTCTGGTCGTTTTCGTGGGCTATAGCACACGTTTTTGGGGTCCGGGGTGGATTTAAATGTTTCGGGACACCGTAATACGACTTTCAAAAAATCGTAAAAAACTCGCAATTCGGCCATTTCTGGCCGTTTTCGTGGGCTAGAGCACACGGTTTTGGGGTCTGGGGTGGATGACGTGGGGCTACTCTTCGCCTATCCCACGGTGAGGATACCTGGGTCACGTCAAGACTCCAAAGGCCCAAGGAAGTCCCAATAGAGATAGCGTATGGCCCAAGACTAGTCAATTAGGTCATACGACCCTTACCATATTTGTAAACGCCATCGGCACCGTACACCCGGGACCTAGCTTATCATAGAAAGGCTAGGAGGGTTGCTCATCCAAGGAGACAGACGCACGCACGCTCATAGCTGCCACCATAAACCCTAGCGAGATCGTCATCTCGCCATTGTGGCCACAACTCGCCATTAATACCAGACAAGCAGGAAGTAGGGTGTTATCCTCCGGGAGCCTGAACCTGGGTAAACGCCTTGCTTGTCAGCCGTCGTGATCACTAACGCTCATCTATCTTCCCCTCAATCAACCCGAGGTGGACAACCCTGGGATTTGCCGAGTTACACCCTCGTTAGTGGATTTAAACGGTTCGGGACCCCTAATACGATTTTCATAAAATCATAAAGAACTCGCAATTTCGGCCATTTATAGTCGTTTTCGTGGGCTTTAGCACACGTTTTTCGGATCCGGGGTGGATTTAAAGGTTCCGGGACCCCGTAACACGACTTCCATAAAATCATAAAAACTCGCGATTTCGGCCATTTCTGGCCGTTTTCGCGGGCTATAGCACACGGTTTTGGGGTCCGGAGTGGATTGAAACGTTCCGGGACCCCGTAACAAGACTTTCATAAAACTGTAAAAAAACTCGCGATTTCGGCCATTTCTAGCCGTTTTCGTGGGCTATAGCACACGGTTTTGGGGTCCGGGTGGATTTAAACAATCCGGCACCCCGTAACACGACTTTCATAAAATCGTCAAAAACTCGCGATTTCGGCCATTTCTGGCCGTTTTCGTGGGCTATAGCACACGGTTTTGAGGTCCGGGTTGGATTTAAACGTTCCGGGACCCCGTAACACGACTTTCATAAATCGTAAAAAACTCGTGATTTCGGCCATTTCTGACAGTTTTCGTGGGCTATAGCACACGGTTTGAGGGTTCGGGGTGGATTTAAACGGTCTGGACCCCGTAACACGAGTTTCACGAAATCGAAAAAAAACTGGTGATTTAGGCAATTTCTGGCCGTTTTAGTGGGCTATAGCACATGTTTTGGGGTCCGGGGTGGATTTAAACGGTCTGGGACCAGTAACACGAGTTTCATAAATCGTAAAAAACTCTTGATTTCGGCCATTTTTGGCCGTTTTCTTGGATTATTGCACACGGTTTTGGGGTCCGCGGTGGATTTAAACGGTCCGGACCCCGTAACACGAGTTTCACGAAATCGTAAAAAACTCGCGATTTCGATCATTTCTGGCCGTTTTCGTGGGCTATAGCACACAGTTTTAGGGTCCGGGTGGATTTAAACAATCCGGCACCCCCTAACACGACTTTCATAAAATCGTCAAAAACTCGCGATTTCGGCCATTTCTGACAGTTTTCGTGGGCTATAGCACACGGTTTGAAGGTCCGGGGTGGATTTAAACGGTCTGGACCCCGTACCACGAGTTTCACCAAATCGAAAAAAAACTGGTGATTTAGGCCATTTCTGGCCGTTTTAGTGGGCAATAGCACATGTTTTGGGGTCCAGGGTGGATTTAAACGGTCTGGGACCAGTAACACGAGTTTCATAAATCGTAAAAACTCTTGATTTCGGCCATTTTTTGCCGTTTTCGTGGGCTATAGCACACGGTTTTGGGGTCCGCGGTGGATTTAAAAGGTCCGGACCCCGTAACACGAGTTTCACGAAATCGTAAAAAACTCGCGATTTCGATCATTTCTGGCCGTTTTCGTGGGCTATAGCACACGGTTTTGGGGTCCGGGGTCGATTCAAACGGTCTGGCACCCCGTAACACGAGTTTCATCAAACATTAAAAACCCGTGATTCAGGCCATTTATGGCCGTTTTCGTGCGCTATAGTACACGGTTTTGGGGTCCGGGTGGATTTAAACGGTCCGGGACCCCAAACACGAGTTTCATATAATCAGAAAAAAAACTCGTGATTTGGGCCATTACTGGCCGTTTCCGTGGCTATAGCAAACGTTTATGGGGTCCAGGGTGGATTTAAACAGTCCGGGACCCCGTAACACGAGTTTCATATAATCGTTAAAAACCCGTGATTTCGGCCATTTCTGGATGTTTTCGTGGGCTATAGCACGCGGTTTTGCCGTCCAGGGTGGATTTAAACAGTCCGGGACCCCGTAACACGAGTTTCATAAAATCGTAAAAAAACTCGTGATTTCCGCCATTTCTGGCCGTTTTCGCGGGTTATAGCACACGGTTTTGGGGTCCGGGGTGGATTTAAACGTTTCGGGACCCCGTAACAAGACTTTCATAAAACTGTAAAAAAAACAAGCGATTTCGGCCATTTCTGGCCGTTTTCGTGGGCTATAGCACACAGTTTTGGGTTCCAGGGTGGATTTAAACAGTCCGGCACCCCGTACCACGACTTTCATAAAATAGTCAAAAACTTGCGATTTCGGCCATTTCTGGCCGTTTTCGTGGGCTATAGCACACGATTTTGGGGTCCGGGGAGGATTTAAACGTTTCGGGACCCCGTAACACGACTTTTATTAATCGTAAAAAATTCACGATTTCGGCCATTTCTGACAGTTTTGGTGGGCTATAGCACACGGTTTGAGGGTCCGTATTGGATTTAAACAGTCCGGACCACGTAACACGAGTTTCACGAAATCAAAAAAAACTGGTGATTCAGGCCATTTCTGGCCGTTTTAGTGGGCTGTAGCTCACGGTTTTGGGGTCCATGGTGGATTTAAACACCGTGACCCCGTAACGCGAGTTTCATAAAATCGTAAAAACTCGTGATTTCGGCCATTACTGGCCGTTTTTGTGGGCTATAGCACACGGTTTTGGGGGTCGGGGTGGATTTAAACGTTCCGGTACCCCGTAAGACGAGTTTCGTAAAATCGTAAAAAACTCGCGATTTCGGCCATTTCTGGCCGTTTTCGTGGGCTATAGCACACGGTTTTGGGGTCCGCGGTGCATTTTAACGTTCCGGGACCCCGTAACACGAGTTTCATATAATCGTAAAAAACTAGTGATTCCGGCCATTTCTGGCTGTTTTCGTGGGCTATAGCACACGGTTTTGGCGTCCTGGGTGGATTTAAACAGTCTGGGACCCCGTAACACGAGTTTCATAAAATCGTAAAAGACTCGTGATTTTCGCCATTTCTGGCCGTTTTCGCGGGCTATAGCACACGGTTTTGGAAACCGGGGTGGATTTCAACGTTCCGGGACCCCGTAACAAGACTTTCATAAAATTGTAAAAAAACTCGCGATTTCGGCCATTTCTGGCCGTTTTCGTGAGCTATAGCACACGGTTTTGGGGTCTTGGGTGGATTGAAACGTTTCGGGACCCCATGACTCGAGTTTCATAAATCGTAAAAAACTCGTGATTTTTGCCATTTCTGGTCGTTTTCGTGGGCTATAGCACACGATTTTGGGGTCCAGGGTGTGGATGGAAACGTTTCGGGACCCCGTAACACGTTTCATAAATCGTAAAAAAACTCGTGATTTCGGCCATTTCTGGAAGTTTTCGTGGGCTATAGACACGGTTTGAGGGTCCGGGTGGATTTAAACGGTCCGGACCCCGTAACATGAGTTTCAGGAAATCGGAAAAAACTGGTGATTCAGGCAATTTCTGGCCGTTTTCGTGGGCTATAGCACACGGTTTTGGGGTCCAGGGTGTGGATTTGAATGTTCCGGGACCCCGTAACACGAGTTTCATATATCGAAAAAAAAACTCGTGATTTCGGCCATTTCTGGACGTTTTCGTGGGCTATAGCACACGGTTTTGGTGTCCTGAGTGGATTTAAACGGTCCGGACCCCGTAACATGAGTTTCACAAAATCGAAAAAAACTGGTGATTTAGGCCATTTCTGGCCGTTTTCGTGGGCTATAGCACACGTTTTTGGGGTCCGGGGTGGATTTAAACGTTTAGGGACCCCGTAACACGACTTTCATAAAATCGTAAAAAACTCGCGATTTCAGCCATTTCTGGCCGTTTTCGTGGGCTATAGCACATGGTTTTGGGGTACGGGGTTGATTTAAACGGACCGGACCCCGTAACACGAGTTTCATCAATCAGTAAAAAACCCGTGATTTAGGCCATTTCTGGCCGTTTTCGTGGGCAATACAACCCGGTTTTGGGGTCCAGAGTGGATTTAAACGGTTCAGGACCCCGTAACACGATTTTCACAAAATCATAAAGAACGCACGATTTCGGCCATTTTTGGTCTTTTTCGTGGGCTATAGCACACGTTTTTGGGGTCCGGGGTAGATTTAAACGTTTTGGGACCCCGAAACACGAGTTTCAAGAAATTGTAAAAAACTCGCGATTACGTCCATTTCTGGCTTTTTCGTGGGCTGTAGCACACGGTTTTGGGGTTAAGGGTCGATTTAAACGGTCTGGGACCCCGTAACACGATTTTCATAAAATCATAAAGAACTCGCAATTTCGGCCATTTCTGGTCGTTTTCGTGGGCTATAGCACACGTTTTTGGGGTCCGGGGTGGATTTAAATGTTTCGGGACACCGTAATACGACTTTCAAAAAATCGTAAAAAACTCGCAATTTGGCCATTTCTGGCCGTTTTCGTGGGCTAGAGCACACGGTTTTGGGGTCTGGGGTGGATGACGTGGGGCTACTCTTCGCCTATCCCACGGTGAGGATACCTGGGTCACGTCAAGACTCCAAAGGCCCAAGGAAGTCCCAATAGAGATAGCGTATGGCCCAAGACTAGTCAATTAGGTCATACGACCCTTACCATATTTGTAAACGCCATCGGCACCGTACACCCGGGACCTAGCTTATCATAGAAAGGCTAGGAGGGTTGCTCATCCAAGGAGACAGACGCACGCACGCTCATAGCTGCCACCATAAACCCTAGCGAGATCGTCATCTCGCCATTGTGGCCACAACTCGCCATTAATACCAGACAAGCAGGAAGTAGGGTGTTATCCTCCGGGAGCCTGAACCTGGGTAAACGCCTTGCTTGTCAGCCGTCGTGATCACTAACACTCATCTATCTTCCCCTCAATCAACCCGAGGTGGACAACCCTGGGATTTGCCGAGTTACACCCTCGTTAGTGGATTTAAACGGTTCGGGACCCCTAATACGATTTTCATAAAATCATAAAGAACTCGCAATTTCGGCCATTTATAGTCGTTTTCGTGGGCTTTAGCACACGTTTTTCGGGTCCGGGGTGGATTTAAAGGTTCCGGGACCCCGTAACACGACTTCCATAAAATCATAAAAACTCGCGATTTCGGCCATTTCTGGCCGTTTTCGCGGGCTATAGCACACGGTTTTGGGGTCCGGAGTGGATTGAAACGTTCCGGGACCCCGTAACAAGACTTTCATAAAACTGTAAAAAAACTCGCGATTTCGGCCATTTCTAGCCGTTTTCGTGGGCTATAGCACACGGTTTTGGGGTCCGGGTGGATTTAAACAATCCGGCACCCCGTAACACGACTTTCATAAAATCGTCAAAAACTCGCGATTTCGGCCATTTCTGGCCGTTTTCGTGGGTTATAGCACACGGTTTTGAGGTCCGGGTTGGATTTAAACGTTCCGGGACCCCGTAACACGACTTTCATAAATCGTAAAAAACTCGTGATTTCGGCAATTTCTGACAGTTTTCGTGGGCTATAGCACACGGTTTGAGGGTTCGGGGTGGATTTAAACGGTCTGGACCCCGTAACACGAGTTTCACGAAATCGAAAAAAAACTGGTGATTTAGGCCATTTCTGGCCGTTTTAGTGGGCTATAGCACATGTTTTGGGGTCCGGGGTGGATTTAAACGGTCTGGGACCAGTAACACGAATTTCATAAATCGTAAAAAACTCTTGATTTCGGCCATTTTTGGCCGTTTTCTTGGATTATTGCACACAGTTTTGGGGTCCGCGGTGGATTTAAACGGTCCGGACCCCGTAACACGAGTTATACGAAATCGTAAAAAACTCGCGATTTCGATCATTTCTGGCCGTTTTCGTGGGCTATAGCACACAGTTTTAGGGTCCGGGTGGATTTAAACAATCCGGCACCCCCTAACACGACTTTCATAAAATCGTCAAAAACTCGCGATTTCGGCCATTTCTGGCCGTTTTTATGGGCTATAGCACACGGTTTTGGGGTCCGGGGTGGATTTAAACGTTCCGGGACCCAGTAACACGACTTTCATAAATCGTAAAAAACTCGTGATTTCGGCCATTTCTGACAGTTTTCGTGGGCTATAGCACACGGTTTGAGGGTCCGGGGTGGATTTAAACGGTCTGGACCCCGTAACACGAGTTTCACGAAATCGAAAAAAAACTGGTGATTTAGGCCATTTCTAGCCGTTTTAGTGGGGTATAGCACATGTTTTGGGGTCTAGGGTGGATTTAAACGGTCTGGGACCAGTAACACGAGTTTAATAAATCGTAAAAAACTCTTGATTTCGGACATTTTTGGCCATTTTCGTGGGCTATAGCACACGGTTTTGGGGTCCGCGGTGGATTTAAACGGTCCGGACCCCGTAACACTTGGTTCACGAAATCGTAAAAAATCGCGATTTCGATCATTTCTGGCCGTTATCATGGGCTATAGCACACGGTTTTGGGGTCCGGGGTCGATTTAAACGGTCTGGGACCCCGTAACACGAGTTTCATCAAACATTAAAAACCCGTGATTCAGGCCATTTATGGCCGTTTTCGTGCGCTATAGTACACGGTTTTGGGGTCCGGGTGGATTTAAACACTCCGGGACCCCGTAACACGAGTGTCATAAAATCGTAAAAAACTCGTGATTTGGGCCATTACTGGCCGTTTTCGTGGCTATAGCACACGTTTATGGGGTCCAGGGTGGATTTAAACAGTCCGGGACCCCGAAACACGAGTTTCATATAATCGTTAAAAACTCGTGATTTCGGCCATTTCTGGAAGTTTTCGTGGGCTATAGCACGCGGTTTTGCCGTCCAGGGCGGATTTAAACAGTCCAGGACCCGTAACACGAGTTTCATAGAATCGCAAAAAAACTCGTGATTTCCGCCATTTCCGACCGTTTTCGCGGGCTATAGCACACGGTTTTGGGGTCCGGGGTGGATTTAAACATTCCGGGACCCCGTAACAAGACTTTCATAAAAATGTTAAAAACAAGCGATTTCGGCCATTTCTGGCCGTTTTCGTGGGCTATAGCACACGGTTTGGGGTCCAGGGTGGATTTAAACAGTCCGGCACCCCGTAACACGACTTTCATAAAATCGTCAAAAACTTGCGATTTCGGCCATTTCTGGCCGTTTTCGTGGGCTATAGCACACGATTTTGGGGTCCGGGGAGGATTTAAACGTTTCGGGACCCCGTAACACGACTTTTATTAATCGTAAAAAATTCGCCATTTCGGCCATTTCTGACAGTTTTGGTGGGCCATAGCACACGGTTTGAGGGTCCGGGTTGGATTTAAACGGTCCGGACCACGTAACACGAGTTTTACGAAATCAAAAAAAAACTGGTGATTCAGGCCATTTCTGGCCGTTTTAGTGGGCTATAGCACACGGTTTTGGGGTCCAGGGTGGATTTAAACGGACTGGGACCCGTAACACGAGTTTCAAAAAATCATAAAACCTTGTGATTCAGGCCATTTCTTGCCGTTTCCGTGGGCTATAGCACACGATTTTGGGGTACAGGGTGGATTTAAACGTTCCAAGACCCCGTAACACGAGTTACATAAATCGTAAAAAAAACTCTTGATTTCGTCCATTTTTTGCCGTTTCCGTGGGCTATAGCACACGGTTTTGGGGTTCGCGGTGGATTTTAACGGTCCGGGACCCCGTAACAGGAGTTTCATATAATCGAAAAAACTAGTGATTCCGGCAATTTCTGGCTGTTTTCGTGGGCTATAGCACACGGTTTTGGCGTCCTGGGTGGATTTAAACAGTCTGGGACCCCGTAACACGAGTTTCATAAAATCGTAAAAGACTCGCGATTTTCACCATTTCTGGCCGTTTTCGCGGGCTATAGCACACGGTTTATGTAACAGGGGTGGATTTAAACGTTCCGGGACCCCGTAACAAGACTTTCATAAAATTGTAAAAAAACTCGCGATTTCGGCCATTTCTGGCCGTTTTCGTGAGCTATAGCACACGGTTTTGGGGTCCTGGGTGGATTTAAACGTTTCGGGACCCCATGACTCGAGTTTCATAAATCGTAAAAAACTCATGATTTTTGCCATTTCTGGCCGTTTTCGTGGGCTATAGCACACGGTTTTGGGGTCCGGGTGGATTTAAACGGTTCGTACCCCGTAACACGAGTTTCACGAAATCGTAAAAAACTCGCGATTTCAGCCATTTCTGGCCGTTTTCGTGGGCTATAGCACACAGTTTTGGGGTACATGGTGGATTTAAACGTTCCAGGACCCCGTAACACGAGTTTCATAAATCGTAAAAAACTCTTGATTTCGGCCCTTTTTGGCCGTTTAGCACACGGTTTTGGGGTCCGCGGTGGATTTAAACGGTCCGGACCCCGTAACATGAGTTTCACGAAATCGTAAAAAACTCGCGATTTCGATAAATTTTTTGCCGTTTTCGTGGGCTATAGCACACGGTTTCCGGGACCCCGTAACACGATTTTCATAAAATCATTAAGAGCTTGCAATTTCGGTCATTTCTGGTCGTTTTCGTGGGCTCTAGCACACTTTTTGGGGTCCGAGGTGGATTTAAACGTTCCGGACCCCGTAACACGACTTTCATAAAATTGTAAAAAACTCGTGATTTCGGCCATTTCTGGCCGTTTTCGTGGGCTATAGCACACGGTTTTGGGGTCCGGGGTGGATTTAAACGTTTCTGGACCCTGTAACAGGACTTTCATAAAATCTTTAAAAACTCGCGAATTCGGTCATTTCTGGCCGTTTTCGTGGGCTATAGCTAGGTCTGGACATAAAAATCGAATTTCGTTAAGCTTGTTGAGCGCTCGGTAACTCAACTTGTTTTCTTAACGAACCGAGATGAGTTTTAGTTTGAACTCGTTAATCGTAACGAGCTTAACAAACGAACTAACAAGTTTCGTGAGCTTCTCGTTAAGATCGTAAGTTATATTTCTATTAAGTATTATGTTGGGTTGCTGACATTCGGTAAGTTAGTTATATTTATTTTTATTTCAATGTGTGGCTCGTTTATTGGTCTGTGAACTATTAGCTGTCGATTTGACATTTTTTAAGTATGTTTATACGTTTTACGGCTGAAATCTTGTATGCCCGATGCATTTGAAGTTTTTTTATCTTCTTAACGAGTCTTAACAAGCTGCTCGCGAGGCTCGTTAACAGCTAACGAACCTACCCGAGCTTTAGTTTCAGCTCGTTATCCTTAATGAGCTTAACAATCCGAGCCTTAACGATCTGAGTAGCTCGTTAGTCCAGCCGTAGCTATAGCACACGGTTTTGGGGTCCGGGTGGATTTATACCGTCCGGGACCCCGGAACACGACTTTCATAAAATCGTCAAAAACTTGTGATTTCGGCCATTTCTGGCCGTTTTCGTGGGCTATAGCACACGGTTTTGGGGTCTGGGGTGGATTTAAACGGTCCGTGCCCCGTAACACGAGTTTCACAAAATCGTAAAAAACTCGTGATTCAGGCCGTTTTCGTGGGCTATAGCCCACAGTTTTGGGGTTCGGGTGGATTTAAACGGTAAGGACCCCGTAACACGAGTTTCATCAAATAGTAAAAAACTCGTGATTCATGCCATTTCTGGCCTTTTTCGTGGGCCATAGCACACGGTTTTGGGGTCCGGGTGGATTTAAACGGTCCGGGACCCCGTAACACTAGTTTCATAAAATCGTAAAAACTCGTGATTTCGGCCATTACTGGCCGTTTTCGTGGGCTATAGCACACGGTTTTGGGGTCCAGGGTGGATTTAAACGTTCTGGGACCCCGTAACACGAGTTTCATAAAATCATAAAAACTCGTGATTTCGGCCATTTCTGGCTGTTTTCGTGGGCTATAGCACACGGTTTTGCCGTCCAGGGTGGATTTAAACAGTCCGGCGCCCCGTAACACAACTTTCATAAAATCATCAAAAACTCACGATTTCGGCCATTTCTGGCCGTTTTCATGGGCTATAGCACACGGTTTTGGGGTCCGGGTGGATTTAAACGTTCCGGGACCCCGTAACACGACTTTCATAAATCGTAAAAAACTCGCGATTTCGGCCATTTCTGACAGTTTCCGTGGGCTATAGCACACAGTTTGAGGGTCCGAGGTGGATCTAAACGGTCCGACCTGTCGGGTTATGACTCCCTTGGAACAGGGGTAGTCACTTCCTGAAGAATAGTTCTTGAAGGGGATTGACCCTCGAGAGGCACGGCGACGGTGCTCGCCGGACCTGGAGACGAAACACCCACGACAGAGAAAGACACCGGCGCGTACCCAGGTTCACGGCCCTCGTGAGGAGGTAAGACCGCTACTCCTGCTTGTGTGTATTGAACTATGGAGGTTATAGTACAGCTGAGCTTGCCGAGGGCTCTCTTGAGGCAGTTCGTGCCTGGGGAGGGAAGCAATGGTCTTCTTCCTCCTCCAGCCGAAGGTTATTCTACTCAGCCGAGCTAGGGTTTACAAGTGTTTAGCAAGCAATTGGACGACCTTCTCTAAGGTGGAGGTCTTGCCCCTTTTATAGGCGCCGCAGGCGCCCTTCTTCCGCTTGGCGTCCATAGTGGCTCCCACACGGCAGCGGCGTGGAGGAGTAGGAGTCCACCGCTGCGGAATCGTCCATGGACGCGGTCCATCATCGATAAAGTTGGGTGCGGTGGCCGACAAGCGGCCGACCGTGCAGTACCACTCGCAGAGACGGCAGTCTCTGAGGTGGAGCCCGCGATGATGTTCTCCTTGGAGGGTTGCGCCGTCCAGCTGCTTTATCATCAGAGAGGAAGGTCCTGGCTGTCCTGGAGCAGGCGGCGCAACTTTATTGACTCCTTTATCACCAAAATGGCAAAGGGAGTGTCTGCGTCATCATGTGGGTGCGGCAGAGGCCATGTGCGCCCTGCCAAACTTCCTTGGCTGCGACATTTCCCCACAGGCCTGGGGTGGCCTGTGGAGGGGTTTCTGTTGACTTCCCTCCAGGCGGGTTGCGCCTCGGGAGGGTCTCCTGAAGCGCGGGTCCTCTTCAGGCCCTTGCTTTCTCTTCAGGCCCTCGAGGGGATTTGCCTCTCGAGGGTCTCTCCAAGCGGTGGCTTGGTCCTTAGTCATTTTGTCTGATTAGCCCGCGTGCGAGGCCTGGGGAGAGTGGGCTCTTCATACCCCAGTCTCCACTGGGCCGACAGTAGCCCCCGGGCCGGCGATGGGCGCGAGTAAGCCCATGGGCGCAGGCGGAGCGTCGTGGGCCCAAAGTGCCCGGCCGGCCCGAGCCACGCGGCACTCAGACGAGTAACGGTCGCGCACGATCTGGGGCGTGCGTCGTGGGGGGTCCCACCATGCCGCGGTAATTGCTCCTTGAGGGGACATAAAGCCCGAGCGCCGGAGCAGGGAGCTGTTACTGTTTCCAATTCTTCTCGCAGAAGCCTCCGCCATCTCGAGCTCTCCGCCTCCGCTCTCTTCTGCGATCTCTGCTCCTTCCGCCTTCCGCGGCACACCGAACCCCGGCGATGAGTCCCCTCAAGAGTAAGGGCAAGGCCGCTGCAGGGTCTTCTTCCCAGGCGGAGGCTTCTGAGATCGTGCAGGGTGCGGCGTTGTTGGGCGTGCGCGTCAACGAGAAAGCCCTCGCCAAGGTCCTCTACCTGGTTGCGGACTGGACGAACAAGCACGGCACCTCCGCGCTGAAGCCCGCGGCGCACGGGAAACGCCCGCGAGGGCATTTTCCGATATTCCAGCACTGCCTCGCCGTCGGGCTGGTGCCGCCTTTCTCGTCGTTCCTGGAGGCAGTATTGGCGTTCTACCAGGTGCAGTTGCTGCATCTGCACCCCAACTCCATCCTCATCCTCGCCATCTTCCGTCGTAAGTGGTTCTTCATCGGGGTTGAGAAGCCCTGCGCTTTTCTCGAGGTCCCCGACGCGCCGCCCGTGAAGAACTCCCACTGGGGCAAGTCGCCTTTTGACGGTGCGAAGAACGCGAGCCTGATGGGGCGCCTGAGTTTCCTTCGCGAGGAGGGTCTCACGGGGCAGATCATTGTGGCGGACTTCATGACGCGCCGCATTTCCCCCCTCCCGGCACACTCGGTGCCCATATGGATGTACTCCGGGCCGAACGACAAGATGCGGCTTCACTGTGAGGACAACGACAAGGACACCGTCAACAACGTCCTGTCCGCGCTCTTCATCAACCCAACGGTGCCTGCTGTGGATCAGCTCCCCATCACACTCTGGCCTCTCCATCAATACAACATGACGGAGTGCATGGCCATCTTGGAGGGGATGCCTCCATTCACCCCGACAGGCTTAGCGGGAATGGAGGTGCCATTGCCGGCGACGCGAGGAGCGGAGGGAGCGGATTATCCCTCGTCCTCGGAAGCTGGGCTAGGTGAGGAGGAAGCCACGGCAGGGGAGGTGTCTTCTTCGAGGGTCGGGCCATTCACTGACGAGGTTTGTGATATCTCGTCAGGCGATGACGATGCCTTCGTGGTGGCTCCCTCATGACCCGTAGAGGAGGAGGCTGAGGAGGGGGAGGCCTCCGACGCGGGGGCCACTCCGGGGAGGCGCGGGCCTCGCACCAAGGCTGTCGTGGACCGCTCTGGGCGAGGCCATCCGACGTCCCCTCCAAAAGGAAAGCGGTGACGCCTCCGGAGGGGTCAGGCGCCAGGACCATGCCCTCCTGGCGCTTGCCAAGCCTGGCGTGGGTCGATACTGGCGTTCCTCCATCCGGGTGAGTGTTCACGACGCTTGGTCATTTGACTCTTGTTTTTTTTCTCTTTGTTTTACCCTCTCTTGAATATCTTTTCTTGGGTTTTTGCCAGTGATCTCATGCCTGCGAAGCGCCGTAGGCTTCGCAAGGCTGCATATGTGAAGAGAGCCACGGCTGAGGCCGAGGCTGAAGAGGCGACAAGGCCTATGGAGACGGCCTCCACAGGCCCCACTGAGGAGCTGCCTCAAGGGGAGGCGGATGCGCCTCGGGCGAAGACGGCAAAGCCTCAGGCGGAGGAGGACGCGCCTCGCCCAGAGGCCTCTAGGCCGCCCCCCGAGCCAATGGTGGTGGAAGCTGCGGAGGAGAGGATCTCCACTCCACCTCACCCTCCTACTCCCCGTCGCGCGGTCACGCCTCCGCGCGAGGCGACTCCGCCGCGCGAGCCAACGCCGCCGCGCGTGATGATGCCGCCGCGTGCGCCAACTCCGCCGCGCGCGCCTATGCTCCCGTGCAGCCTGCCTTGGAGGCGAGCGAGGTGCCAGCGGGCGCGGGCGTGTCCGCAGGGGGAGATTCTTCTTTGTCTCCTCGTCCGGCTGAAGGTGATGAGCGCCCTGCTGACGCGGGCGCCGAAGAGGACGCTGGCGCGGGTGGGGGCGGAGCCCAGCCTAGCCCCCGAGTGCACCCTGGGGCCAAGCTCTCGGGACTCGACGCCAGGGCTGGGCCCTCGACAAGCCAGGAACTGGTCCTCCATGGCTGGGATTGGAGCACGGGGCGCCGCGAGGTCGCCTTTGGCCTCGTAAGAGAGTCTCTGGAGGGCCTGGAGGCGCATCTCGCCCTTGGGGACATACAACTCGCCCAGCAGCGGGAGGAGCTCGCGAGGTCGTTGGCGTCCCTCAGTGCGGCTGTTGAGGCCCGCTGGCAGGAGGACTCGGCACCGCAGGCCGCGCGTGAGGAGGCCACCCGCTTCGCCAAGGAGGTCCGCTAGGGGGCCATCCGCGATGCCGCAGAACTTCTCGCGCCCCTCCAAGAGGAACGTGACGCTATTGCTGAGCTCCTGCGCGCAGCGACGGCCGAGCGCGAGGCAATGGAGCGCTCGCTGGCGCAGAAGCGCCGCGAGCTGTGCCAACTGGAGATTTAGCTGCTCTCCGCCCACCAGGCTGCGCAGGCAACCCTAGAGGAGGACCGCAAGGGACTCGCCGAGCCACCCAGCGTGAGGAGAAGGAACTGCGGCAGCGCGATGAGCAACGGCTTCAGGTGGAGAAGGACCTAGCCACCCAGCGTGAGGAGCTTGAGGCGCATGAAGGAGACTTGGCCCAGGCGCTCCAGCGGTACGACGAGAACGTCGCTGCCCAGAAGCTTGCTTATGAACGCTTCAAGCAGGGGTTCGCAGAGAAGAAAAAGGAGGCGGAGGATGCCCTTGCGGAGCGCGAGAAGCAGTTCCGGCTGACCAAGACTCAGGAGTACCGTGACTTGGCCCAGAAGCAGGAGGATGATTTCCGAATTACGATTTATGGATTGGAATTAGAAAGTTTGGAGTGTCAGACCTATGTTGGAAAGTGTTCCAAATAGTATATGTCTGCTAATGAAAGTTTAGTGATTAAGAGTGAGGGAGACTAGAAAATTGTTTTCTGCTTGCAATCCTCTTCATAAAGATCATAATATTTTCATGAAAGAAACTTCTAAATAAAGTGCTGTTATGTTTAATATTGCTGTCAGGTCACAGCACTGTATTAAGTGTTTCGGATCTTGTTGACAGATCAATGTGCACTATACGAATACAAAGAAAGTTGAGAAAATCTCGGAATACGAACAAAGGCTTTTTGAGTCTGGAAATCCAAGGTTACATTTTAAAGGATTAAAAGAGTAATTGTTGCTGCAATTCTTACTAGAGGAATAAGATTGTTTAATCGTCATATAAGGTGTTATATGATAAATGTGACTATAAGAAAGACGCGGTGGCATGTCTTGTCAAGAAATGTGTCTTGGACAAGATCAAATTTGTTGACTACATTTATGTAGACATGCTTGAAGTCTGAGGGATTTGTATTAATGTAATACTGTAGTTTGTATTAAATTCGAATTGATAGTAGATCAATGATTTTGGTTTAACCAAGATGTCGATTTAAGTGGGAGTCATAGTTAGTTCACTCAGGAGAAATATGTGAAGAACATATTTTTGAGTGGGAGCTTGGGAACTCAAATATGTGGTTAACATGTTTTGAGTGGGAGCTCGTGTTGTCAAATATGTGGAGACATATTTTGAGTGGGAGTCGAATTCATTTTGTGTAGTTAACACATTATGAAACTGTACCAATAGAATAGGATGAAGTTGTGAAACTGTTTGAAAGTCAGTGTCTATTTTGAAATAGAACGGGAATTTTAAATGGTTAGTCGAGTTGCTTTGGATTATATCTGAGGAGTCAGAATAGAATCAAAAGGATGGTCCTCTGGAATCCAATTGGTCATTCAGAGTAATGATGCATGAAGGTAATGGTTGTATGACATGTGGGTCTATTATGTATATATTAGACATCATACAGAAACCATATTATCTGCTCGATAAAATATAACCGATGTTCTTGGAGTAAAGAACAGTTACGAAAGTAAATTTGGAATTTACTGGAAGTAGAAGTGCGTTAGTTAAGGGATTGACATTTGAATGTCAAGTTTTCTACATTGGTGTGAAAGTATGTAGATATCGCGAGTTTGTAATTGTTACAAGGGGCTCTGCATGGCTGAGTGGGTTTTTCAGGGCAGTTATCTGGTTAGTATAATCAGAGTAAGCGCTGGGAAGCAGAAGTCTCACTTAGTTACGGTATTTGCATATATGTTGTTAGACAACATGGTGACATCAAGCAAGTTGATGTCATTGGATCACAAAAGCATGTACAATCATAGATTGTGCAGTAACACTTTTCCACGAGCAAGCATTATCAAATGATTCTTATTTGATAAGGGATTCTGATAAAGTAAAATGCAGCTGGTTTATTTGTACTCTAGTGCAAGTGGGAGACTGAAGGAGATATGCCCTAGAGGCAAATAAATAAGTAGTATTTATTGCATTATCTCATAAGTTTATAATAGGTTTGTGTATTATGCTATAACTGTATTAATCGGAATTATTAATACACGTGTGATACATAGACAACCAGGTCCCTAGCAAGCCTCTTTTTGAGCTAGTCCATTGGGCAACAGTTGATCGAGATTCCCGATCAAGGACAATGACGTCGGTTGACAATGGGGTCATCTTGTTAGTTGAATAAGGTGGTGGACATACGCAAAGTATTGCAATAAGATTGTATTACGATGTTTGTCATTTGCAATAGATAAGAGTGTGATAGCTTATTCCTTAGACCGTGAGACCGTACTTCTTGTTGCTTCGTAGGAGTGCTTTGAGAGCATCAAACGTTGTGTCTTATATAGCATGACAATAACGGTGTCCATCTTGGGTATTCCGAAAGAGCATCAAGACGTAAGGATCAAGAGCGGGATTTGTTCATTCTTGTAATGGAAAGATACTCTGGGCCCACTCGGTGATATTGCATCTATATAGCTGCGCAGCTTGTGACTGGGTCATGAAGATGTAATATCGCAGACGAGTTAATAACCTTCGTCGGTAACGAGATACAGCAAAGGCATCGGTGTGTCTACGATCATATCTCGGACAAGGTAGTATCGCAGAGACAAAGGGAATGAATATCATACTTATGGTTCAACGACGATATTCGTGGAATGCACAGGGGTCGTTATATATTTCCAGGTATCCCTGACGATCATTGGTGAGCGGAGTGTCTCGACCATGTCTGGAGTGTTCCCGAACCGTAGCGTAACAAACTTAAGGTCTTAGCGACGCTAGGAGATAGGTTCTGGAATTTTATAGGTTTTTATTGGAGAGAAAGAATTGATCCGGAAAGAGTTCCGGTGGTCCGGAAGGAGTTCCGGAGAGCTATGGAAAGGTTCCGAGAATGTCCGAAAGTTGTTCGGGTGGTTCCGAAATAGTTTCGGAGTCATGGGATATTGAATTATATATAAATATATTAATTATGAATTAATGGGATTTTTATATTAATTTAATATTAATTAAATAAAGGAAAAAGGGGGCTCCCACCTAAATGGGCCCTGAGAGGGCCCAAGAGGGGGAAACCGCACCCCACAAGGAAGGGAAGGCTTGGGCCTCCTAGTCCAACTCGGACTAGGAGTGGGAGAGCCCATGGGGGGTTCGGCCGAACCCCCCCTCCCCTCTCCTCCCTTTAGTCCCACATGGGGGAGCCAAGGGGGTTGGCACACCCCTTCCCCCTTTATATAGCAAGGCATATTAATTGATTTAATTCATAGGAAAATCCAATTAATTCCCGATTTCTCTCTCGATCTCGTGGTTCCCAAGTCGGAGCCGCGCCGAGCTGAGGAAGGAGGTCTCTCTCCACCTAAGCCATACCGCAGAGCGCCGTTGCTCTGCGGGATTCCAGATAAGATCTACTCCTGCGATTTCAGCTGGATCTGAATGACCGGGAGTTGTCGCTAAGCTCCGTATGTTTGCGAGTGCTCGGAGGCTACTCTATTGAGGAGCTTGGGCGACGTCGTCTCGCCCCCTGCAGCCGCCGCGCCACCCCCCTCTGCTGCCGGCGCACCAGCCTCGGTGCTGGCGCTCTGCCTTCTTCCGCCCGACGCCCGTCGACGCAGATCATCGTCGACACCCCGGCGTCATCGACTTCGACATTGCGGCAAGATCATCGCGACCTCGAGGTCGGCTACGTACGACTTCATCGTCAACGCTTGTGCGGGAGCGTAATCCCCGCTATCGGTCTACATGGAGGTAATGTAACCCGTTCCGCCACCGTTATCGCATGTACTAGATAGATAGATCCTGGCTAGTTAGGGTTTCGTACGCTAGAAAATTATTGTTTTCTGCACCGTAACCCCTTCATTAGCTTCTCGAGGTTTTCGCCCCGTAGAGGCTTTTTTGCCTGGAGAGGAGGTCCCCCTGAGGGGTCGTTCCCGAACGCCTCCTCAGGCTTGTGGGAGCATTTCTTCCCTGTAGAGGTTAGAGAGGCGAACCCAAACGCAAGAGCACGGTACAGGGGACTCGTGCGCGCTTATACCTCACGCTTATAAAATCGTAAAAACTCGTGATTTCGGCCATTTCTGCCCGTTTTCGTGGGCTATAGCTCACGGTTTTGGGGTCCATGGTGGATTTAAACACCGTGACCCCGTAACGCGAGTTTCATAAAATCGTAAAAACTCGTGATTTTGGCCATTACTGGCCGTTTTCGTGGGCTATAGCACACGTTTTTGGGGTCCAGGGTGGATTTAAACAGTCCGGGACCCCGTAACACGAGTTTCATAAAATCGTAAAAACTCGTGATTTCGGCCATTTCTGATTGCTTTCGTGGGCTATAGCACACGGTTTTGGCGTCCAGGGTGGATTTAAACAGTCCGGGACCCCGTAACACGAGTTTCATAAAATCGTAAAAAACTCGTGATTTCCGCAATTACTGGCCGTTTTTGTTGGCTATAGCACACGGTTTTGGGGTCGGGGTGGATTTAAACGTTCCGGTACCCTCGTAACACGAGTTTCGTAAAATCGTAAAGAACTCCCGATTTCGGCCATTTCTGGCCGTTTTCGTGGGCTATAGCACACTGTTTTGGGGTCCGAGGTCGATTTAAACGGTCCGGCACCCCGTAACACGACCTTCATAAAATCGTAAAAACTCGTGATTTCGGCCATTTCTGGCAGTTTTCGTGGGCTATAGCACACAGTTTTGGGGTCCATGGGGGATTTAAACAGTCCGTGACCCCGTAACACGAGTTTCATAAAATCGTAAAAAACTCGTGATTTCGGCCATTTCTGGTTGTTTTCGCGGGCTATAGCACACGGTTTTGGGGTCCGTCGTGGATTTAAACATTCCGGTACCCCGTAACAAGACTTTCACAAAATTTTAAAAAACTCGCGATTTCGGCTATTTCTGGCCGTTTTCGTGGGCTATAGCACACGGTTTTGGGGTCTGGGGTGGATTTAAACGGTACGGCACCCCGTAACACGACTTTCATAAAATCGTCAGAAACTCGCGATTTCGGCCATTTCTAGCCGTTTTCGTGGGCTATAGCACAAGGTTTTGGGGGTACCGGGTGGATTTAAACGTTCCGGAACCCTGTAACACGACTTTCATAAATCGTAAAAAAAACTCGTGATTTTGGCCATTTCTGCCAGTTTTCGTGGGCTATAGCACAAGGTTTGAGGGTCCGGGGTGGATTTAAACAGTCTAGGACCCGCAACACGAGTTTCATAATATCTTAAAAACTCGTGTTTCGGGCCATTTCTGGCAGTTTTCGTGGGCTATAGCACACGGTTTTGGCGTCCAGGGTTTATTTAAACGTTTCGGGACCCCATAACTCGAGTTTCATAAATCGTAAAAAACTCGTGATTTTTGCCATTTCTGGCCGTTTTCGTGGGCTATAGCACACGGTTTTGGGGTCCGGGTGGATTCAAACGGTCCGGACCCCGTAACACGAGTTTCACGAAATCGTAAAAAACTCGCGATTTCAGCCATTTCTGACCGTTTTCATGGGCTATAGCACACGGTTTTGGGTCCCGGGTCAATTTAAACGGTCCTGGACCCCGTAACACGAATTTCATAATATCATAAAGAACTCGTGATTTCGGCCATTACTGGTTGTTTCTATGGGCTATAGCACACGGTTTTGTGGGTCGGGGTGGATTTAAACGTTCTGGTACCCCGTAACACGAGTTTCGTAAAATCGTAAAAAACTCCCGATTTCGGTCATTTCTGGCCGTTTTCGTGGGCTATAGCACACTGTTTTGGGGTCCGGGGTCTATTTAAACAGTCTGGGACCTCGTAAGACGGGTTTCATAAAATCGTACAAACTCATGATTTCGGCCATTTCTAGCCGTTTTCGTTTGCTATAGCACACGGTTTTGGGGTCCATGGTGGATTTAAACAGTATGTGACCCCGTAACACGAGTTTCATAAAATCGTAAAAAAACTCGTGATTTCGGCCATTTCTGGCTGCTTTCGCGGGCTATAGCACACGGTTTTGCGGTCCGGCGTGGATTTAAACGTTCCGGGACCCCGTAACAAGACTTTCACAAAATTTTAAAAAACTCACGATTTCGGCTATTTCTGGCCGTTTTCGTGGGCTATAGCACACGGTTTTGGGGTCTGGGGTGGATTTAAACGGTCCGGCACCCCGTAACACGACTTCCATAAAATCGTAAAAAACTCGCGATTTTCGTGGGCTATAGCACAAGGTTTGAGGGTCCGGGGTGGATTTAAACGGTCCGACCCCCGTAACACGAGTTTAACGAAATCAAAAAAAAACTTGTGATTTAGGCCATTTCTTGCCGTTTTCGTGGGCTATAGCACACGGTTTTGGGGTCCAGGGTGGATTTAAACGGTCTGGGACATGTAACACGATTTTCATAATATCTTACAAACCCGTGTTTCGGGCCATTTCTGGCCGTTTTCGTGGGCTATAGCACACGGTTCTAGGGTCCAGGGTGGATTTTAATGTTTCGGGACCCCATAACTCGAGTTTCATAAATCGTAAAAACTCATGATTTTTGACATTTCTGGCCGTTTTCGTGGGCTATAGCACACGGTTTTGGGGTCCGGGTGAATTTAAACGGTCCGGTCCCCGTAACACGAGTTTCACGAAATCGTAAAAAACTCGCGATTTCAGCCATTTCTGGCCGTTTTCATGGGCTATAGCACACGGTTTTGGGTCTGGGGTCAATTTAAACGGTCCTGGACCACGTAACACGAATTTCATAATATCGTAAAGAACTCGTGATTTCGGCCATTACTGGTCGTTTCTGTGGGCTATAGCACACTGTTTTGTGGGTCGGGGTGGATTTAAACGTTCTGGTATCCCGTAACACGAGTTTCGTAAAATCATAAAAAACTCACGATTTCGGTCATTTCTGGCCGTTTTCGTGGGCTATAGCACACTGTTTTGGGGTCCGGGGTCTATTTAAACAGTCCGGGACCTCGTAAGACGAGTTTCATAAAATCGTACAAACTCATGATTTCGGCCATTTCTATCCGTTTTCGTGGGCTATAGCACACGGTTTTGGGGTCCATGGTGGATTTAAACAGTCCGTGACCCCGTCACACGAGTTTCATAAAATCGTAAAAAAACTTGTGATTTCGGCCATTTCTGGCTGCTTTCGCGGGCTATAGGACACGGTTTTGGGGTCCGGCGTGGATTTAAACTTTCCGGGACCCCATAACAAGACTTTCACAAAATTTTAAAAAACTCACGATTTCGGCTATTTCTGGCCGTTTTCGTGGGCTATAGCACACGGTTTTGGGGTCTGGGGTGGATTTAAACGGTCCGGCACCCCGTAACACGACTTCCATAAAATCGTAAAAAACTCGCGATTTTGCCCATTTCTTGCCGTTTTCGCGGGCTATAGCACACGGTTTTGGGGTCCGGAGTGGATTGAAACGTTCCGGGACCCCGTAACAAGACTTTCATAAAATTGTAAAAAACCTCGCGATTTCGGCCATCTCTGGCCGTTTTCGTGGGTGATAGCACACAGTTTTGGGGTCCGGGGTGGATTTAAACGGTCAGGCACCCCGTAACACGACTTTCGTAAAATCGTAAAAAACTCGCGATTTCGGCCATTTATGGCCGTTTTCGTGGGCTATAGCACACGGTTTTGGGGTCCGGGGTGAATTTAAACGTTTCTGGACCCCGTAACATTACTTTCATAAAATCGTTAAAAACTCGTGATTTTGGCCATTTCTGGCTGGTTTCGTGGGCTATAGCGAGGTCTAGACATAAAACTCGAATTTCGTTAAGCTTGTTGAGTGCTCGGTAACTCGACTCGTTATCTTAACGAACTGAGCTGAGTTTTAGTTTGAACTCGTTAATCGTAACGAGCTTAACAAACGAACTAACAAGTTTCGTGAGCTACTCGTTAAGATCGTAAGTTATATTTCTATTAAGTATTATGTTGGGTTGCAGACATTCAGTAAGTTAGTTATATTTATTTTCATTTCAATGTGTGGCTCTTTTATAAGTTACGGCTGAAATCTTGTACGCCTGATGCATTTGAAGTATTTTTCATCTTCTTAACGAGTCTTAACAAGTTGCTCGCGAGGCTCGTTAACAGCTAACGAACCGAGCCGAGCTTTAGTTTCAGCTCGTTATCCTTAATGAGCTTAACAATCCGAGCCTTAACGATCTGAGTAGCTTGTTAGTCCAGCCCTAGCTATACCACACGGTTTTGGGGTCCGGGGTGGATTTATACGGTCCGTGACCCCGTAACACGACTTTCATAAAATCGTCAAAAACTTGTGATTTCGGCCATTTCTAGCCGTTTTGTGGGCTATAGCACACGTTTTTGGGGTCCGGAGTGGATTTAAACGGTCCGGGACCCGAAACACGAGTTTCACGAAATCGTAAAAAACTCGTGATTCAGGCCATTTTTGGCCGTTTCGTGGGCTATAGCACGCTGTTTTGGGGTTCGGGGTCGATTTAAACGGTCCGGGACCTCGTAACACGAGTTTCATGAAAACGTAAAAACTCGTCATTTCGGCCATTTCTGGCCGTTTTCGTGGGCTATAGCTCACGGTTTTGGGGTCCATGGTGGATTTAAACACCATGACCTCGTAACGCGAGTTTCATAAAATCGTAAAAACTCGTGATTTCGGCCATTACTGGCCGTTTTTGTGGGCTATAGCACACGGTTTTGGGGTCGGGGTGGATTTAAACGTTCCGGTACCCTCGTAACACGAGTTTCGTGAAATCGTAAAGAACTCCCGATTTCGGCCATTTCTGGCCGTTTTCGTGGGCTATAGCACACTGTTTTGGGGTCCGAGGTCGATTTAAACGGTCCGGCACCCCGTAACACGACCTTCATAAAATCGTAAAAACTCGTGATTTCGCCATTTCTGGCAGTTTTCGTGGGCTATAGCACACGGTTTTGGGGTCCATGGGGGATTTAAACAGTCCGTGACCCCGTAACATGAGTTTCATAAAATCGTAAAAAACTCGTGATTTCGGCCATTTCTGGCTGTTTTCGCGGGCTATAGCACACGGTTTTGGGGTCCGTCGTGGATTTAAACGTTCCGGTACCCCGTAACAAGACTTTCACAAAATTTTAAAAAACTCGCGATTTCGGCTATTTCTGGCCGTTTTCGTGGGCTATAGCACACGGTTTTGGGGTCTGGGGTGGATTTAAACGGTCCGGCACCCCGTAACACGACTTTCATAAAATCGTCAGAAACTCGCGATTTCGGCAATTTCTGGCCGTTTTCGTGGGCTATAGCACAAGGTTTTGGGGGTACGGGGTGGATTTAAACGTTCCGGAACCCTGTAACACGACTTTCATAAATCGTAAAAAAAACTCGTGATTTCGGCCATTTCTGCCAATTTTCGTGGGCTATAGCACAAGGTTTGAGGGTCCGGGGTGGATTTAAACGGTCTGACCCCCGTAACACGAGTTTAACGAAATCAAAAAAAAACTTGTGATTTAGGCCATTTCTTGCCGTTTTCGTGGGCTATAGCACACGGTTTTGGGGTCCAGGGTGGATTTAAACGGTCTGGGACATGTAACACGATTTTCATAATATCTTACAAACCCGTGTTTCGGGCCATTTCTGGCCGTTTTCGTGGGCTATAGCACACGGTTCTAGGGTCCAGGGTGGATTTTAATGTTTCGGGACCCCATAACTCGAGTTTCATAAATCGTAAAAACTCATGATTTTTGACATTTCTGGCCGTTTTCGTGGGCTATAGCACACGGTTTTGGGGTCCGGGTGAATTTAAACGGTCCGGTCCCCGTAACACGAGTTTCACGAAATCGTAAAAAACTCGCGATTTCAGCCATTTCTGGCCGTTTTCATGGGCTATAGCACACGGTTTTGGGTCTGGGGTCAATTTAAACGGTCCTGGACCACGTAACACGAATTTCATAATATCGTAAAGAACTCGTGATTTCGGCCATTACTGGTCGTTTCTGTGGGCTATATCACACTGTTTTGTGGGTCGGGGTGGATTTAAACGTTCTGGTATCCCGTAACACGAGTTTCGTAAAATCATAAAAAACTCACGATTTCGGTCATTTCTGGCCGTTTTCGTGGGCTATAGCACACTGTTTTGGGGTCCGGGGTCTATTTAAACAGTCCGGGACCTCGTAAGACGAGTTTCATAAAATCGTACAAACTCATGATTTCGGCCATTTCTATCCGTTTTCGTGGGCTATAGCACACGGTTTTGGGGTCCATGGTGGATTTAAACAGTCCGTGACCCCGTCACACGAGTTTCATAAAATCGTAAAAAAACTTGTGATTTCGGCCATTTCTGGCTGCTTTCGCGGGCTATAGGACACGGTTTTGGGGTCCGGCGTGGATTTAAACTTTCCGGGACCCCATAACAAGACTTTCACAAAATTTTAAAAAACTCACGATTTCGGCTATTTCTGGCCGTTTTCGTGGGCTATAGCACACGGTTTTGGGGTCTGGGGTGGATTTAAACGGTCCGGCACCCCGTAACACGACTTCCATAAAATCGTAAAAAACTCGTGATTTTGCCCATTTCTTGCCGTTTTCGCGGGCTATAGCACACGGTTTTGGGGTCCGGAGTGGATTGAAACGTTCCGGGACCCCGTAACAAGACTTTCATAAAATTGTAAAAAACCTCGCGATTTCGGCCATCTCTGGCCGTTTTCGTGGGCGATAGCACACGGTTTTGGGGTCCGGGGTGGATTTAAACGGTCCGGCACCCCGTAACACGACTTTCATAAAATCGTAAAAAAACTCGCGATTTCGGCCATTTCTGGCCGTTTTCGTGGGTTATAGCACACGGTTTTGGGGTCCCGGGTGAATTTAAACGTTTCTGAACCCCGTAACACGACTTTCATAAAATCGTTAAAAACTCGTGATTTCGGCCATTTCTGGCCGTTTTCGTGGGCTATAGCTAGGTCTAGACATAAAACTCGAATTTCATTAAGCTTGTTGAGCGCTCGGTAACTCGACTTGTTATCTTAACGAACCGAGCTGAGTTTTAGTTTGAACTCGTTAATCGTAACAAGCTTAACAAACGAACTAACAAGTTTCGTGAGCTACTCGTTAAGATCGTAAGTTATATTTCTATTAAGTATTATGTTGGGTTGCTGACATTCGGTAAGTTTGTTATATTTATTTTCATTTCAATGTGTGGCTCTTTTATGAGTCTGTGAACTATTAGTTGTCGATTTGACATTTTTAAGTATTTTTATACGTTTTACGGCTAAAATCTTGTATGCCTGAGGCATTTGAAGTTTTTTCATCTTCTTAACGAGTCTTAACAAGCTGCTCGCGAGGCTCGTTAACAGCTAACGAACCGAGCCGAGCTTTAGTTTCAGCTCGTTATCCTTAATGAGTTTAACAATCTGAGTCTTAACGAGCCGAGACTTAACGATCTGAGTAGCTCGTTAGTCCAGCCCTAAACGCGAGCACACGTGTGTTGGTTAATGGAGTTCCACGAGGCAAAATCTGGTATGCTCGAGGTCTTCGACAGGGAGACCCCCTGTCCGCTCTCCTGTTTGTGCTTGCGATGGAGGTGGTTACGCTGCTGGTTTGCAAAGCTGTGGACGAAGCTATCTTAGCGCCAATCGGCAATTGTTCGCCGGCTCAAAGGGTGTCTGCATACGCTGATGACGTTGTCCTTTTCGTCAAACCCACGGCGCTGGATCTCACCGCAATTCGAGCTATCTTGCAAAGTTTCAGCGAGGCGTCGGGTCTGATGGTGAACTACGGCAAATCCTCAGCAACACTAATTCGCGGCTCTAATCTGGATGAGGAAGTAGTCACGGAGATGCTCAACTGCAGGATCGTGTTGTTCCCGATCACTAATTTGGGTATGCAGCTAGCGCTACGCCCACTTACAAAGCTGAATGGCAGCCTATGCTCGATGCGGCCGTCAATTTGGTGCCGGCGTGGCAACGCGGGATAATTTCGAGGCAGGGGCGCTTGATCCTGGTCAAATCAGTGCCGATGGTGCGCCCTATTCATCACCTACTTGTTGCGGAAGCGCCAATCTGGCTGTTGGAGGAGGTGGAGAAGAACATGTGGGGTTTTTTCTGGGTGGCAAAGAGCAGAGAAAACGGCGGTCAGGACCTGGTGGCTTGGAGCACGGTCTGCAAGCCGAAGGAATTTGGAGGCCTGGGTGTAAAGGACATGCGACTGCAGGGACTCGCCCTGTGTGTGCGGTGGGAGTGGCTGAGGCGAACTGACCCGGAGCGACCATGGCAGGGCCTGGTAATGCTGCGGGATTCAAACGCCCGAGCAGTTTTCGATAACCTGGTGCAAATCAAAGTAGGGAACATGAAGCATGTGCTCTTCTGGAGTGATAGATGGATCCAGGGATCGACGGCTTTCGACTTGGCTCCTTCGCTTGCTGCTAGAGTGGGCACACGAACGAGAAACTTCAGATCGGTGGAGCAGGGGCTCGACAACAACAGATGGATCCAAGACATTCAGGGTGTGCTCGACCTGGAAGCCGCTGCTGACTGCCCGCGCCTCTGGGTGGCTGTGACGAACTTCGAGAGAGACGCCAGCGAGGAAGATGTATTCACCTGGCCGTGGACCGCAACAGGAATTTTCAGCGTCAGCTCAACTTACAAGATGCTGATGCAAGGAGGGATCAGATTCAACATGGCGGACGCAATCTGGAAGAATTATGGCACATCGAAGAGTAAAATCTTTGTTTGGCTGGCGATTCATCACCGGATTTGGACTTCAGACCGACGACATCGCCATGGCATGCAGGCCACCACCTCGGCTTGCTTCACATGCCTGCAGGAGGAGGAAACGGCGGAGCACATCCTGGTACAATGCGTATTTGCTCCAGAGGTGTGGCACCTCTGCCTCACAAGCCATCCGACGCCAACTTTGGCGGCCCCGCCTGAGCTCACTTCCACGCTGGAGAGCTGGTGGCTTCAGGAGCGGGGACGGATGAACGCCGCCGCCGCTGCTGACTTTGATACGCTGGTCTGCACGACGGTGTGGCACTTGTGGAAGCAGCGCAACGCGCGGGCGTTTAATAATGTGCAGCGGCAGTGTGCGCCAGTTAGGACGGTCCAGCTTGTTGGAGAGGATCTGCATAGGCTGAGTTTGGCTCGTGCTAGGAGAAGAGGAGGCCCAACTGATGCCGCGAGAGAGTAGTTTTATTTTTCTTGTCGGAGTTTGTGTTTTTTTCCTATTTTTCTCTGTTGTCCTCTGTTCTTTCTTATACGCAAGATTGATCATGGTCTGTAACACCCTTCTGCCTTCTATATAAATAAGATACGCAATTACGTACTCTAAAAAAAAAAGGGGAAGAAGTTCGGTAGCTATGCTCGGCAAAGCTATAGTGTACATTCTAAAAGTTGGAAGTACTACTTTTTCATATAACAGCAATAAAAGCTCCTCATATTTTGTTGGTTGGCACATACGAACTGCAAAATAAAAAGATTGTATGTTTTGAATGCTGGATACATAGTAGTATTTGGCCATAACGACCCAGTAACAGATTTTTCGGGAATTAATTACTAATTGGATACGTATGAGCTGACAATATTCTCTGTCGTCCAGCGAGTCATGATCTCCATGCAGTTAATCTGTTCGATAGCCTGCTTTGCATACTCCGTCTCGCTGATCCATATATAAATAGCAGCACAAGGAGTGACCCGAGCACAATCATCGAGGACTCGAGGTTCGTCGATCTAGTATCCATACATCACGTTACAAGTATAACCAATCTATCCAGCAGCATGGCGTGCCACGGATCCGGCAGTCAGATGGGAAGCAAGAGGACAGCAGCGCCGATTCTGCTCCTCGTCGTCGTCCTCCTCGGATGCCACGCGCTCTCCGCACACGGTAAGCGATTTATCCATGAGCTGGACGGCGGCGGCGGCGGCGGCTACGGCCAGGCCGTGGGCGGCATCAAGATTAGGCCGCTGGAAGGGAGGTGCAAGAGGAGCAGGTGCGTGTCTGAGAATGACATGAACATCGACACCTACACCACCTGCTTCTGCTGCCTGTCGACGCCGGAGCTCCCGTGCTACGTGACGGAGGCCCCCTGCGTGAAGGTCTGCCGGCCGCAGGTGCTGCCGCCAGGGTTCGCGCCCCCCGGCCCGCCCCCCGCCCTCTAGTACTGTTTGGTTCGAGCGAGCAGAATAATTAAGAGATGATCATGCATGCGTGCTTTTTGATTCGAATGAGTGAAATCAGTGAATCGTGGTGGTCGATAGGGAGGTTATAATTTAGCGGCTTGAGTAGCTGACCCGAGTGTCATTCAGGTGGTGGTTCTGATGGTTGTAGGTGTGGTGTGTCGTCGGGGATCGGCGGTGCCGGGTTTTGTTGTTGATCCTGGCCATGAACGCAGGAATTTGTTTCCGCGGAACTGCTTCACGTACAAATGTACGATGTTTCTCGTTTAATAAACAAAAATGTACGATGTGTCACGTCTGATAACTGCCGATTCTGCCAAGCATATTGTGTCGTGTGCTGATTATCCCGCCTCAATTTCTTGACCCAGTGGCCCAAGGTGTAGCAAGGTTTTGGTTACCGGTTACCGGACGAATTTGAAATCTAAAATTCGAAAGTTCAAATTTGTTGGTTACCGGTTTGACCATTTTGCTGATTTTTTTTATAAAAATTTAAAAATCAGGAATTTTCGCTTGGTATGAGCATTTCTCGGGGTGCTCGGGATATCTCTGCTTACTGATCGGAAACCAAAACCATGGTGTACCCCAACGTAGAAGCAGTATTACTCTGCCCTAAGCCCATCATAATTTCTCCACGATTCCACCTCTTCCCAGAAGAAAAACTGGGAACATGGTATTTCACGTTTCCACCTTGTCCACCATTGAAGCTTGCGATGAAACAACGACACAGATAGTCCTGGCCATAAGTAGCCCGGCCCGATAAAGCCAGGCTTGGGCCTTAAAATTAGGCCCGACGGTTGGGCCGGGCCGAGCTTTAGTTTTTGCACAAATCAGAAAAAAGCCCGGCCCGTGGCAGAAGCCCGTCGGGCTTTCAGGAATTTTTACCGGGCCCGGGTCTGGGTTTTCTGTGTTGAGCTTTTCCAGGCCCAGCCCGAAGCCCGGCCTGGCCCGATACATGGCCAGGTATAGGCACAGAGTACCGGGACATTGTGTCGCAGGCCCGAAACAAAAACACAACGGCCATCCAACCGTGAGGAAAGTCGATAGACAATCGGAGAGGAATGTAGCTACTCCATTATGGGTGTGAATGAAAATGAACCATTCAAAATTATGCTTATATACATCGCGTTGTATTTGACAACGCACGGAAATATTTTCTAGCATACACATATGTAACAACTTATTACTGCCGGTAGAACTAAATACTGCAAGGGGCACAAGGAGCGTCAGTGGTGCGTGCACAGCTGACTGAACAAGGTAGTCTGGCAGCTCGCGTTGATCGATGAGTTAAGTAGCATGCAGCAATAGATCTGAAAGAAGGCCTCCTCGAATTCTTTCTGATTTCATACTACACGTTTGAAGCCCGTCATTGCTACTCCGTAATTCTAAGAGTCGAGTCTTCAACTTCCAGAGAGTCTACACACAAGCTCTATATAATAGAGAGCTAATAAGTTCTTAACTGATGTAGACCAGTTGTACAGATCGATCATGCTTGGCCTGCACCGTTCTCTGATCCTGATGGGGCGCAAGCGCAAACACACATCGGCCTGCCTCGTCGCCGTCGGTGCAAGCTGCAAGGCGACGCCTCCGCCTACGCCGGCGGCGACAGAGAGCAAGCTGCGGAAACTGAACAGCGGCTCGTCATCGTTGACCATATGGGCGACGCCGAAGAAGGGGCGTCTGAAGCTCAACTTCGACGGGTCGTCCATGTCCAACTGCTCCAGCATCGGCGGCGTCTACCGCGACCACAGGGGGAAGTTCGTCCTAGGCTACGCGCAGCGCGTCGACAAGGCGACGAGCTCCGTGGCGGAGCTCCTGGCGCTGAAGCGCGGGCTCGAGCTCGCGGTGAAGAACGGGTGGCGCGACATCGCCATCGAGGGCGACTTCAAGACGGCCGTCGACGCCATGACTAGCCGTGCGAAGGTCCGGGCCAAGAAGGACCTGGAGCAGTGCAGGAAGATCACCGGGCTGCTCCCGAAGCTCGGGAAGACGACCGTCTCGCACGTGCTCCGGAAAGGGAACAAGGTGGCCGACGGCTTTGCTAGACTCGGGTACAAGGCGGCGGCGCAACGGGTGTGGCGCGGCGTGCCGCCGGAGGAGGTTCTCCCGTTCCTTGAGCGAGACGCCAAGGGAAATAGCGCGCGCGCGATCTCTTGGCCTGTTGGAATGGGTTTTGTATCGTTCAGAAATTTGGCTTTATCCGAGAGAGACTGGGAGTAGATGTTTCAAGTCGGAAATCCTACGTGAATGCGTTTTTTTCAGGAAACCTTTTGTCACATCTCTTGCTCGCTTGCACGTTCGACTGTTTTTTATAACCGTGCACAGAAGGCAAACATGAAAACAGAAAAAAAAATCTATTTACATGTTACCAATCACAAAACTACACAATAATATATATATATATATATCCAATTTAGACTCCATATCTAACCCCTAAAACCACATAAATAAGTGAGAAGTGCTCCTACGCTTTTCGGTTTTTTTTTTACACGAATTTTAAAACACACCGACGGATGAGATTGCGGTGCAAACCCTAATTCACATGGGATTTAGAAGTGATGTAAGAGAAATATACTAACCACACTCCAATCTCAGTCATCGGTGCAATTGTACAACATTAACTAGACGAATATTCCCTGTGTCAACACTAGGAGGAGGTTAATGTCACCGAATTGTACATGCCCTTAACATTCTTAACTAAACTTTTGCTTTCCTTAGAAAAATAAATATTTTGCTTGAACTCTCAGAAATAAAAATAACACAAACAATTAAAAAAAGCAAAAGTTTTTACCATGATTGCTTTCCAAACACTAGCTCGTCCAATTTTACCTTAACTAACCACCACTAGGAACAAAAAGGCAGGGTCGTGGATAGATTCACCTCGCCCTTTTTCCAGTCCTCGCCACGTACGAAAGACGCACACACGCACGAACGAACGCAAGAGCTCCCTCTCCAGTCTCCCCTCTTCTCCCCCCGCCCCAAAACCCCAAATCCCTCCACCCCCGATCGCCCCCGCCCGCCGCCGGAACCCCGCCAGGCCGCGATGGACCCCGACGACGACTTGCGGGGCGCGAGATACTCGGAGCTGATCTACATCAGCAGCAGCAGCGACGGGGAGAGCAGCGGCGGCGGCGGCGGCGAGGAGGAGGAGGAGGAATCCGACTGCGGCCGCGAGGACTACGAGGTCCACGACGAGGTCGGACCTATGCGCGAGAAGGTAAGCGCGACCGCCCCGCTCGCTGGTGGTGTCTTTCTTGCTCTGGCGTGGAATCTTGGGTCTGGGGCTGTGGCGTAAGTCCTGGATTGCCGGTCCCCGATCGACGGGCCGGGGCCGGGCGGGTCTTCTCGGGGTTCTTGCTGCCGAATTTCGGGGAGGCGGGTCCGTCTTGGCGGCGGCGGCGGCGTCCTGGAGTTTGTTGCCGAGAGAGAGGTGGCCTGTGTTGTGGGGAACAAACGGATAATGTGCAGCGATTAGTTTTTTTCTGGCCGCATTTTGCTTGCAGCTTGATGTTTGTTTGCAATATGTGCTAGAATGCCCTAGGCGTTGGCGGGACCTAATGGTCCAAGCGTGGGTCTTTGTAGGCTACACCATTTTTGGAATGCTGATTGCTAAGCATAGCGAATCGTTGTTAGCAGTGTTGCTACATGCTAAGAGTGCAGGGAACCTGCCAAAAAACAGACAATGAGCCACGATTGTTTATGCATTTTGTTGGAACTTGATGTTTGTAGCCTGTGCCACCTGGTCAGCGTAGTGGTCCAATGGCTAAGTCTTTATAGGCTTTTCAATTTTTTGGGATGCTAATTGAGAAGCATAGCAACTCGTTGCTCGCAACTTGCCACGAGCGCAGAGAACCTGCCAAAAATACCATGACCTTATGTGTCCTATTAGAAGCAGACACTCACCCATGAAGCTTAGGAAGTAAGATGCTTTGTATAGTCATAGCTTCTTTTTCGTCACTTAATGTTACTAACTGGTGGATCACATTTTATTCGTCGGATGATAGGTTTCTAGGTTCTAGAAGCAGCATTACTGTTGATAGAAATATTTCGTTAGATCATGGTGTGTGTGTGGATGGTTCTTTCTTCCATATTTATTTGCTTTTCTGTTCTTTTGTCTTTTCATCTTAGTTCTGAAATTCACTCAAAGAGCCTGTGTTCTTATTCACTACAAACAGAGATACATCATCTTAACTGAAAAGGATATTCATGAGCGGCAAGAGGAGGCCATAAAACGAGTATCTTCAGTATTCTCAATTCCAAGAGAATCCGCATGCATCCTCCTTCGACAATACAAATGGTCAGTTCTGTTGCTGAAAAATATATGTAGCTTGCCATGTTATTGCCTAGTTTGTTCAATTAATACATCAAATGGAGTCGCATGTTCCAGTACATCTTATTGCCGACTTTTTTTTCTAATTCTGCTGTATTGAACAATGAACACGGAAAGTTCATCTTGAGATAGTTTCTGATATTTACTACTCCCTCCGATTCATATTATTTGTTACTGAATTGGATGTATCTAGACATGTTTTATTGGTAGATACATCCATTTGGCGACAATTAATATGGATCAGAGGGAGTAGATTGAATGGACATAACATGTAAAGTGATTATTTTCTATGTAAACTATGCTAAATTCATATAAGATTATGTTTTTAACTGTTGCAAAGTTGGAAACCTTGTGGATTAAAAAGATGGATTTTTTATCTTAAATTTTTTAAGGAATATTAGCAAGTTGAGTGACGAGTGGTTCGCAGATGAAGAACGTGTCCGTAATTCTGTTGGCCTGCCTGCAAATGGGGTTGTTCTTCCTGGCCGCCAGAAGGTAGGTTTTCTTATCAGCTGGTGTCGTATCTGTTTAAATCAGTGACTTAGCTGCATGTTTTAGTTCTGATGGTTCATTTGGTTGCAGCTAACTTGTGGAATATGTTTTGAACAATATTCCACAAGTGCACTGAGCTCTGCTAGTTGTGTTCACTTCTACTGCCATGAATGTTGGGAAGGTCTCCTCTCTGTCTCTCTGTCTCTCTCTCTCTCACACACACACACAGATATAACCAACTTGATTAATATTAGTAATATAAACAGTATACAAAGGCAAAAGGTTAAAAAGGGGATTTGGCTATGTGAGAACACAATCATCAGCCCACTCGTTAGGGATGAGGAATCTCACTGATTCTGATCTTGGATCCACTCCCCCATCCCTCCTAGCTCAATCTCAAATAAGACCGCACATATCCATACCAATGTTTGATCTTGTGATGCTGTAAGCAGGAACATGTTTGTGCATGTAGCACTTTTAAGCAGCCCACTATCATGTTGCCTGTTTGTAATCATTTTACTTACTTTGATGTGGTGGGAAGCTTAGCTGCAATTGTCACATAGCTAATAGGAGTCCAAAGATTGAAGTTCTACCTTTAGATTTTATTAACAAAAAGATATATAAAAATTCTCTCCAAAGAGGCGTAAGTAGAAACAGTTTATTTCAACCTTTTTAGCTCCCGGTCTGCTTGGTTATAGTATTCTCACTTCTGATTCTTTTCGTTCTTCTTCTCATAATGAACTATGGAATTTCTAGTGCTAAAATATAAGGTAATTATTGCAGGGTACATTAGTGCTTCGATAAATGATGGTCCAGGATGTTTGGCACTGCGGTGCCCTGAGCCATCTTGTAGTGCAATGGTTCTTGAAGAGACAATTAGTAGATTGGCTAAAGATGAGGATAAAGTAAAGTACAAACAATATTTATTACATTCATACATTGAAGATAGCAAGAAGGTAATTCCTTGAACCAGACCAGCACCTCTCTTGTTTGTGAGTGACCGGTTAATTTAAAGAGAGTGTAGAGTTTATTTTATGTCGATGCTATGGATTCTGAAAAAAATTGTGAAACCATGTTTATTATCAGATTAAATGGTGTCCAGCTCCTGATTGTACCTGTGCAGTGGAGTTTCTTGGTGATGGGAACTATGATGTCTCATGCATGTGCAGATTCAGCTTCTGCTGGAACGTCGGTATTTTATTTTGGTTTAAGCTTTTACAGTTTTTAGTTGTGTCCATATTATTAATCCAAAATTTATTTTTGCAATGCTACCCTTCTCCAAACTTCTGCAGTGTACAGAGGAAAATCATCGACCAGTTAGCTGTGAGACTGTCTCAAAGTGGATATTAAAGAACAGTGCAGAATCTGAGAACGTGAATTGGTTCGTTATTCGTTGTTCCATAAGATATTTCAGTTCTTGCTGGTGTTCCATTTTTTTTTTTAGCGAAAACGCAAAGGACCTTTGCGTTTCATTTTATTGAAAAGATAGGGTGTTGCTACATCCTCCTAAGAGGCTCAGTACATGAACTAGAGAACAAATTAGTGCACATCCCAGGTTGATGGCAGGATTACACGCAGCCCGCGAGCACCTGCTCTGGCCCAGAGCTTGGCTTCGTCTTTGGCGCTGTCGATGATAGTTCGGGCCGAAGGTTGGGCATTCTCGAAGACGCAGCTGTTGCGGTGCTTCCAGATCATCCACGGCGTCAGAAGGGTGATGGAGCTCAAACCCTTGCGCATTTGCTTCGGCGTCTCCTGCTTTGCGTGCGTCCACCATTCCAGCAGCGAGCTCTCGTTGCTTGGGCCAGGGGTGGTGAACCGGAGCCAAGCCAGTATCTCGTGCCACACTTGCCTAGCCACAGGACATCTCAGGACCAGGTGGAGCATGGTTTCCGGCTCCTGATCGCAGAGGGGGCAGCGAGGCGGGTGTTGGAGGCCATGACGTGCGAGCCTGTCCGCGGTCCAGCAGCGACCCTGGAAGGCAAGCCAATGGAAGAACTTGACCTTTGGAGGTGCCCAGCTCTTCCAGGTCAGCTGCCAATTTGGGCAGGCAATAGAACCATGGAAGGTTGCGGTGTAGCAGGATTTGGCGGAGTAGGTTCCAGTGGCCGTCAGCTTCCAGATGAGCTGGTCCTGTTCCTCGGTCAGGATCGTGTGCGCAACCTGTTGCCACAGTTGCAGGTACTGGCCAATTTCATCCAGTCCTAGCACGCCGTGGATGTCGCGCGCCCAGCTGTTCCCCTGCAATGCCTCGGCTACGGTCCTCTTGCGCCGTCGCTTGGGGACGCATTTGAAGAGCTCTGGTGCTAGCTCGCTAATGGCATGCCCTGCAATCCACCTGTCAGTCCAGAACCTGGCAGTCTTGCCATCACCAACCAACATGTGGGTGGAGGCGAAGAACATGCTGTGCTCGGCTGCGGAGAACTGGAGGTCCAGGCCCTTCCATGCTCGATTGGCGTCAGTGCGTGAGAACCAGAGCCAGCGAAGCCTCAAGGCCAGCCCTTGCCGCTCCATGTCAGGGACACCGAGTCCACCGAGCTGTTTAGGGCGACAAACGCGCCGCCAATTGACATGGCAGTGACCTCCGTTGGCGGCAGCGCGGCCTGCCCATTCTCCAGTAAATTACGTTGGGTGTCTTGAACTTACAACTTCGTGTTCTCTCCTAGGCCCCGATTACTTGAAAATGAACGGTTTAGTCCTAGTGTGCATTAAGTATATCATTTTTGTCTTCCTAGTTCAGAACCTAGAGGTTTGCTCAAGTGGCCATCTTCACCTTGCCATATAGTGGTGAACAAAAGGGAGTGGCCCAGGGCGCAGCCAATACCGTAAGCTTATGTGTCAGCTTGTAGCAGCAAAGTGGCAAGGACCGAAGGCGATGGTACCAAAACATGTGATTGCCACCAAACTATGGGCATGGAGAAGGCCAAAGCAGGGGGAGCTCTGGATCTAATGGTGGCCTTGTGGTGCTTGGAGAATGGACTCACCAGAATGACAGACCCACGTGGAGGTCATATGCTTCATAGTTCATAGCTCTCACGTTCATGGGAGAGAGGGACAAACTCGCTTAATGCACGTCATGCATCAGATCAAAGCATGTAGTCAAAAGTTCGTTTTAGTCTTCTGGTTAAAACCTCTTCTCACTCACTTAATGCACGTCGAGGACTAAAACATTCAGTTTCGTGGTACGGGGACCTGTGTGACACAACAGTGAAAGTTTCAACACGCATTCTGCACTTTGTTGTAATTGACCCATTCCATCTTGATTATTCCTTGTGTGTGATGCTCCATTTTAATATTTGCATACATGAGGTAACACCGTAACACCAAAAACTATCTCTGAAGCAATTTATTTTCCAGGATAATAGCTAATTCAAAGCCCTGTCCCAAATGCAAACGACCAATAGAGAAGAATCATGGGTGCATGCATATGACGTGCCGTCAGCCTTGCAAATTTGAGTTTTGCTGGTATACTCTTATCTCCTGAGCTTAGTTGTTTGTGTACTGTTTTGCTGATGAAAAGTGAACATTTTGCCTTGAAGTCATGTGATTTCTTTCGTCCAATGTTCTTACATGATCACAGGTTGTGTCTAGGTCCATGGTCAGAACATGGAAGTGCGACCACTGGCGGCAATTATGCTTGCAATCGCTATGAAGCAGCAAAGAAGGAAGGCATAGTATGTTCTCTTTTGGACATTATCCTTTTGTGTATTGAGGAAGAATCACATTCCTGGGTAGATTGCTATTGACATTCTACTCATTCTTTGCTTCCTTGACTCTATTAACTACTGTCAACTGCATTTTGTTTTTGATGTTCCTTTTTTATCTCATTTTCTTTTCTCTTAGTATGATGAAGCTGAAGCAAAGAGAGAACGGGCTAAAAACTCAGTTGTGAGATACACACATTATTATGAGCGCTGGGCGTCCAATCAAACAGTATGTTCTTTAGGATCATGTTGCAGTCATCTCGCTACGTGAAATTCTGAATCCTGCCATTGTTTAACTAGAGTAAATTATTTTTTGTTAGCATATTCATGCTTGTACAGTGTCCTTTATTATGATAGACACGTTCACATTTTCAACCCTGAACTCTAGCCAAGGTCCGTGTTAACCTTTTACTATGAAATCCCAGAACGAGATCGCCTACTAGACTAACCATTCATTTCACCTCCTATGACCCTCTGCGCTCTTGGTGGACTGACTGCCAACACTGGATGCTAAATTGCATTCTTAATTTTAACTGAAGTCTCATCAACACTGGAGTCCATATGCCATTTCAGTACTCAGTTATTAGCAAGTTAACAACTTAACATGTTACACTAACTGGTTGAAAGTTCAGCTTTGGTTGGAGTTCAGGGGTGGATAATTGACCTTTTCCTTATTATTATTCAAACAAGTGCATGCATGTGTGATGTGTCCGTATGCGCATAAAGTTGCCTATTGTGGAGAGTTTTAGTTTCTCTCAAAACCGTCCCAAGCAAGTCGTTGTTCCATTAATTATGTGTCTATATACCAGATCCATCTCTCATGTCCTTCCAAATCGATTATTATTATTTTCCTTCTTCTAAACTCTTGTGAGGATTTTTTTGTGATTATACATTTTCTATTAGTTATCATAGTTTATTACATTTTCTTCATGTCCACAACAAATCATCCATTGTGTTAACTGTGAAGTAGGAGTTTTACTCTATGACGCCTTGGATGCTTACTTTTCTTGTCTTGCCTGCTGACAGTCTAGGCAGAAGGCAAAAACAGATCTGCAAAGATTCGAAAGTGCAAATGTAAGTACTTAAAACCTTACATTGTATCATGGACCCTCCCTCTTGAAAATATGTAATGTCGTGCATTCAGTATTTGTAGGCTTGTGCACAACGCTATTGTTGTCCGTGTTCCAGTTAATTTTTAACTGAAAAGGATGGATGGTTGCCTCTCCTGTTAGTTTGGGCTCGTTCTCTTAGTTGTGCCTGACTATTTGTTCTTACTTCAGATTGCGAAGTTAAGTGATGTTCTTGGAATACCAGAGAGCCAACTAAGGTTCATACCTGAAGCTTGGTCACAGGTAAAATTATATGCTATCTTATAATGCCCATCTGTACTTCTAACATTTCTTCATTTCTCTGACACACCTGCCCTCTTATGATTCACTTCGACAGATCATAGAATGCAGACGAGTGCTGAAATGGACATATGCTTATGGGTATTATCTTGATGATGAAGCTAAGAGTGAATTTTTTGTGTACCTCCAAGGTAGATTTTTTTTTAGTTTGCAACTTAAAGTTTATCAAATGGTCGACACAGCCATAAATCTGGAGATTTTATAGGTGAAGCTGAGTCTGGTTTGGAGCGTCTCCATAAATGTGCCGAGAAGGATATGCGTGCAGTTTTACCTAATGCAACCAAAATTTCTCCTACATTAGAAGAATTCACCGAATTTCGTGTGAAGCTTATTAGTCTAACAAGGTATTTCCAAGATGTCTTTGATCACTAGACATTTGCAGTTATATAATACAATATATGTTTATACAAAGTTACTGACTTTTCCTTTTTTTTAGCCTTTTTCTTGCACTCTGTTAATCCTGTCAAATTCCTGATCCAGCTGCTTTTTGGGCATTTTTCTTCTTAATTTGTAGTGATGATTATAGGCCGATCAGCAAAGATCCATCATGTGGTGTACTAGTAGTTATGTAGCCTGCAAAGCATTTTGAATGGGTCTTTAGGTCATGTTGCCTGTTCCTTTTCATTTCACTGAAGTTGCATGCATGATGCTATGTACCAACATCATGTGACGGCTCACTATGTCCTTCAAATGCCTAACTTTCTTTGCCATTGTGTACTGCATGACTTATGTATCAACGAATTCAAGCTAACTTAAAATTGCAGTGGCTAAGCTGGATTTTTGTGACAGTGTAACTCGCACCTACTTCGAGAACCTTGTTCAAGCACTGGAAGCAGGGCTGGTGGACGTGCGTGGCAGGGGCCAGTCGACTTCAAACAATAACACCAATGCCAGCAACAAAAAACCATCTGCTAAAAGCAAGTCGGGCAGGAATAAGGCGGCAAGAACATCCCGCTAGCATTCGGGTGGTGGATGGCAATGTGCATTTAGTCGACCCATCTTGGCAGAAGTGTCTGCGATGGTGGGGTTGTTCAGCGATAAGAAGTTAAGGGATATATACATGTGAGCAATGCAGTGCAGAGGATCCTCACCAGAATTTGTATAGCGAGTCCGGATGCTAGTTAGGTCCAGGCATTCCATGTCCCATGGACATGCGCCGGTGTATAGGTAGTGATGGACACGGCGCTGGGGGGAGTCTCGTCACTCTCGTGGATGGAGCCAATATCAGTACGATTTATCTTGGCAAAAATAATAGAAGGTTCGTGTTGTGAATAGATTTTCTGTGACAAAATCCACCCTATCGTGCTAATGCCTACAATCCTTTTCGAAATGTCAGGTGCAATTGTTGATTGCTTGGTAGTGAACTTACTGGATGCTGTGCTCCATGCTCAGTCTACCAACGTGGCTAAATTTTTTTATTTTTAAGTTTCCTTTTTTTCCAAATAATTTGAAAGAAGTTTTTTTGAACTCGAAACAAGTTATTTTAAGCACGAAAGATCTCCGTTGGGCCGATTTGGTGTGAACTACGAAAAATCGCATGGAAGCCCAAACATAGATACGGCCTGCTCTAGCTGGATCTTCTGGACAGACCACGCCACGTCAGCGCCTCGTTACAAACAAAGACCGTTGACCTGCTGCCGCTCCCTCACTCTCCACTCTTGGAGTTCGCCACCTCCGGCAGTCAGTTCAGTTCGCCGCCGGCCCTGATCGCCTCTCCGCTCCCGGCCATGGACGCCGTCGCCTTCTCCTCCGCTCCGAACCCGAACCCCACGCCCTTCACCGCCGGCTCCCCGTCATCCCGCGCCCAACGCCTCTCCCTCCTCCGCGACCCGCGGCGGCGGCGGCGCCACCTGCTCCCGGCCCTCCGATCCAACCCCGCGTCCGTCTCGCACCACGATGTGGTAGTCGTGGGCGCAGGGATCGTAGGGCTCTCCATCGCGCGCCACCTCCTCCTCCACACCCCGCTCTCCGTCGCCGTCGCCGACGCCGCCGTCCCCTGCTCCGGCGCCACCGGCGCAGGTACCCCTCCCCTCCAAACTTGCGCGCAGAGGAGTTTAGATGCACCCACTGTTGTTTTGATTCGGGTCCGGTGGTGCTGCTGCAGGGCAGGGGTACGTGTGGATGTCGCACCGGACGCCCGGGAGCGACACGTGGGAACTGGCGGTGCGGAGCAAGCAGCTGTGGGAGGAGCTCGCCGCCGAGATGGACGGCCTCGGCGGCGGCGGTGCCCGTGAGGGTCTGGGGTGGATGAAGACAGGTAGAGAGCCATGTGATGTGATAGTGGTCGATAAGGCGTTGACTCGATGTGATCGAGTTGTACATTTCTCACTCTCAGATACTAGTATAGCAGACTACCAACCTAGTATGATGAATTTGCAAAGTCGTGGACTAAATACAATAACAGTATAATTTTGTTCGAAATGGTAGCAAATGTTAATGATAGTACTACTATAATGTAGTTCGAAATGGTAGTAAAAGATTAAAGGCATAGATTTCACTGTCAAGTTAATTACAGTTACTTTAGACTCCTGACATTCTTATGCTAGTGCAGCTACACGTTGTATGGCGCTTTGAGTTGACTATACTTGTTCATTGAGGTGTATTAATGTATATGCTCTATGCTCGGTTCTGTGTTATTTATGTTTTTTATGGTCTGTGTTATTTATGTCTCGATTCTCAATCATAACCATGGCGAGTTTGAATAGAATGTGAAATGCTTGTTTTGTTAAGGAAGCTTATTAGTTGGAAGAACCTCTGAAGAGCTGGCTACACTGGAGGAAAAGACCAAGGTTCTGTCTCAGGCAGGCATAAACGCGGAGTGCTTGTCCGCCTCTTCATTGCATGCATTAGAACCCGCACTCTCTGTCGGAAACGATGGTGGTGCTATGTACTTACCTGATGACCGCCAAATTGATGCGTTCCAGGCCGTGTCTTCGATTGAAAAGGTTTCTTCTCTATAACTTTGATTATTCTATGATAAGCTGTGCAACTAGAAGATTCTCTAAATGCTAGCCTTTTCTCTATAGACAAATAGCTCATATTCCGCAAAGGGGAGATATATGGAGCTCTACAATGATCCTGCCATGTCATTGATAAGGTATGGAGGTCTCTTCTTTTCTGACAACCTTCTGTGGTTAACACAAGAGCAGTACAACTACCATGCTACTGAATTGCAGAAATGTACCTTCTATGACTAGCTTGACGTTGATGTTGTCTACTTATCTGTTAGGATGCTTTTTCAGTGATCCCAAAGACATTTCCATTTTCTGCATTATTGATGCTTTATATTTTATAGATCAGAGGTTACTGGAAGAGTTGAAGCTGTCCAAACTTCTAAGAATATCTTATATGGCAGAAAAGCTATTGTAGTTGCTTCTGGTGCTTGGACTCGATCTTTATTGCATAGTTTCCTAGGACCAAACTCTAAATTGGATATTCCTGTCAAGCCACGAAAGGTATGGGATATTGTTAAAATTTCTTGTGTTAAACTTTGATTGAATTCTCTGTCATATCGTAGTAAAAACCGTCATTTGTTTCCTAATATTGTAAGGTCAAACAAACTGGACTGAGAGAATAACACCTACTCTTTATGTTTTTGTTTCCTTACTTGTTTTTTATTTAGTTGAGATAGTAAACTTAAGGAATCTGTGTTATGCAGCACTTTCAGTGACACTGATGTGTATTTTTCTATGTTCTTTCTGATATCAAATCAGTTTCTACCTGCTCTGTAAATAAAATTTCTTGCAAGACACCATTTGTATACTAGGCATGCACCCAACACTCAAGACTAGCTTACAGAAATGACACTCGCTCTAGCTAACAGTAAACTATGCCAAATTGTTGACCTTATTTCTTCCCTAATATAGTATTCACATGTTGTCCTTTCTGCGTGGTATTCAAGAACCGATTGTTCCGACATCTAATAACATAAGAGGTGTGATATTTACATTATCCGTTTCAGGGTCATCTGCTTGTCTTGGAGAAATTTGACAGACTTAAGCTGAATCATGGCATAATGGAGCTAGGATATGTTGACCATCAGGGTGCTAAGTCAAATAGCTCGTTTTCAAAATCCAACAATGATGAGCAGGACGCCTCATCCATATCAATGACTGCAACATTAAATACAAAGGGGCATTTAGTTTTAGGTAATCTATAGAGTCCAAATTTATCCTTTCGTTCCACCTTTAGCCAATCTTTTTGGATTTTTCTGAAATAACTCTGTGAATGGTCAGAATATTTTTTTTCCTGAGTATACTTTCATCAAATTTATTAGAAAAGATTAGATCGTTGATCACTACATTCCTACTTCTACAGGAAGCAGCCGAGAGTTTAAGGGATTTTCGAGGGAGGTTGATAAATCAATATTGAAGAGTATATGGGATCGTGCAGGGGAATTCTTTCCTGCCCTCAACAATGTTCGTCTTGATATTGATGAGAACAAAGAAATCAGAATCGGGCACCGCCCGTATAGTAAGTGCCTTTCGTGTTAGAACAATGCAAGAAATAAAAAATGATATAGCCTCAAAGATTGTCCAATGTGCTATTATTAGCTTTGCCATTTTTATTTGATACTAAATGAAAGAAACGACCCATCTGTTTCAGTGCCTGATGGCAAGCCAGTGATTGGCTTTGTTCCGGATATGTCAAATGTTTTGATTGCAACAGGACATGAAGGAAGTGGACTATCTTTGGTAAGTGGATTGTGCAGGACTTCTCCAGTTAATGTTTTTCCTTCTTTGTGCGGTTGAGCATAAGACATCTCCAGGCTCCTAGACAGCTGAAGTTACAGCACAGATAGCCCCATTCCAATCGACACCCTCATTCCTGTGCATTTTCTGATTGTATTTTTTGTACTTCTAGTTCTAAGGACGACCAGTCGACCGACTTCTCATATGGACGGCATATTTCAACTAAGAATGAAACTATTTGTTTTGAGTTTCCATATACATAAGCTGGAAGTTGCAAATGCTACTGCAATCTAGAACATGCTACTTAACTGATATGTAGGCGGTGGTGAATTTCGACCACCAAAAAGCTACCCTAAAGCAGTTTCTTGTTGTGCGTAATCAAGCTCTGTTTACTCCGATAATGTGTCATTTACTTGCTAATAGTGACACTCTGGACCAATCTACCTATAAGGAGCTCAAAACGTTGTTGATATCTGCAGAGCCATTGTCAAAGTTTGAATCGTACGAGTACACACTTTTTTCTAGACTGGAGTACATACTTTATTTGACTTAACTGTTTTACCATTTTAAATTCAGATAACAATATGTCATTTTCTATTCAAGGTATCGTCCTTTTGGCATAAGGGAATTACTGAAACTGTGGTATGCCTTCGTTGCTTGCAGAACAATAAATAACATTCCTATGAAAGCTTGCATTCTTGGTTGAATAGAACAAAAGTTGCCTGATATGGATGGAGAAAATACAACTAGGAGTGTTATATGTTCACATTCTTATTGTAGAGATAAATTTGACTGATATTCCCTTTTTAAGAAGCTAAGAGAATTGATACTCTTCTTGTGCCAAATTTACTTCAGGCACTAGGTACTGCTGAAATGGTCACGGATATGATTCTTGGTAATCCTGGAAAAGTGGACTTCGCGCCTTTCTCCATAGAAAATAGATTTTCAGGTAATTTAGATGAATATTTTGGCAAAAACTTTTTTTTTTTAAGAAATTGCCTGCATGGTTCAGCATCGCGACATTTTTTTAATCTGCAAAATAGTCTAAAGTTAGGACTGATATTTCATGGCTTGACAGGTAGTTTTAAAGTTGACTTTAGGTAATACATATAGGTACTTTACGCGTAATCTACCTTAGCTTTCAAATGGATCCATTGCATGTCGCGTATCCGGAGGCTGTTACCCTAATTATATCTCTTTCTTTTGAACGGGCAGTTTTCTTCGAACTTCTCAATTCTCATTGCATGTCGCGTATCAGTTTATAGTACAAAGTATAGTGGATGGAAACTGGCATGCTCCTTTTGGATTCAACTTCTTATAAAATTTGACACAGTAGTAAAGTGTCAAAATTTGGGAAGTGAACGGCATGCTGGTTTTCCCCTTACATCTGTCAGTACCTAAGTCATTAGTATGTATCCTAGGTGTGAAATATTTTGGTTTTAGTACAAAGGACGATACCATAGGGTTTGCTTCTTCTGCTTGAGGAACTCTGTCATCCAACTGGGTTATGGGCTATCCTTTCACCCTATGTCCTCCAAAACCCAGTCCGATTTGACTTTTAGGTTATCTACTGATGCTTGCTCTCTAGTCGATGCACTCAGTGAGTAACTGCTGCCTGAATCCTTCTTGTTACACGAAGGTCATTGGCACAGCTTATGACTGAGGTTGCTGAAATTTGCTCTTGAGAACCGCCGAGAAGCATTCCTCCAGTCTGATCCAGATTTCATCATCACTTCAAACTCCTGATAGCTAATGCGGCCATCCTGTTGCATATACATATAAAATGTCAGTTATCCTATAAGGGTGTGTTCGTTTTCAGAACCACACGGAACGGAATGTAATCAAGTTGTTCCCCAGCATGATTCATGCGTTCGTTTCTCGGATGGAATGGAACGGACGCGTTCCTCAGAAGCGAATATTCGCTGTAGGTGCGGAACGCACCCGTCCGGCCGATTCGGCCGGACGAGGTGGAACGGCCTCTCTTAGCGCTAATCTCTCTTCTCCCCTCGACCTCTCCTCTCTCCCCTCGACCGGCCCGAGGTCAACGGCGGACGAGCACGACGCTGAGGCGGCCGAACCTCTCTCCTCTCTCCTCTCTCCCCTCGACCGGCCCGAGGCGCGGCGGCAGCGAGCCAGCCTGACCTCGACCTTGACCGGAGCGGGGTCAGAGGTCGCCGCTGCCCCCAATCCCCGTGGTGCTGTTGCAACGGGAGGCGCGAGCGACGTGGGACGAGGCAGAGCAGAGGCGAGGTCAGCCGGCGGAGCAGCGGGACGCCGAGGCGGAGCAGTGGCGGTGCCGACCGGAGCTGATCCGACTGGCGGGGCTGGCGCGACGGGGCAGGGGCCGGGCGCAGCAGGGACGCCGGCGGAGGCCACGGTCGCCGGAGGTCGTCGGGCGCCGGGGAGGGAGGGAGGCACAACGGCCATGCTCGCCGGCGCAATAGAGGCGGAGAGGGATGGGGAGTCGTCGGGGATGGGATGGGCTGTTTTAGATTAATTAGAGTCTAATTAATAATATTTAGATTAATTAGGATCTAATTAATTAATTTTTTAATTAATCTCATATCGTTCCATTCCATTTTTTCTAGACCAACTGAACACAGGTATAAGGTGGAATGGGATGAGGTGGAATGGAATGGAGTCGAATGGTTCCATTCCATTCCACTTGATCCAAAAAACGAACACACCCTAAAAGAATGTTTTTATGTAACTGGGATTGGGAAACCCCATGCATGGCAGCAACAGATAAGTTACAGTTGCTTCATGGGTTTCTTATTACACTAGAACGAGGTAACTATGCTGACATTTCAGAAAATTATGGGGATTGTTGATTATTTACACTTCTTTTGAGGTGTAGTAATTTCCTTTTGTCAAACATCAGTTTGTGCTTCGCAAAAACAAAGAGGGCAAGGGATAGTTTCCTGGCATGCTCTTTTAACTGTAAAAAGCTTGAAACTTCGTCTTCTTTTTTGTCAAACATTAGTTCGCACTTCACAAAAACGAAGAAGGCAAATTGATAGTTTTCCTGCGTGCTCTTTTCACTGGAAACATCTTGAAGCTTTTTTTTGTGCCTAGCTGGTTTTGAGCTTTAGGGTAAAGGATCCAGCCAGCCTAAAACTATGTTGAGTTTATTTGAAATAAATACATGAAGTATATATTCACAATTTGAAACTGGGGGCTGGGTAAACGATCTAGCCACCCTAAAAAAACCTTGAATTTATTTTTAAAATATAAGTGTTATCTACAGTTTCAGGATTCTAAATTAGCGAGCAGCATTTTTTAAATATAGTGTTGTACATCAGCATCAAGTAATCAAATCTTTTGATTTGTGAACTGACCTTATCCGTGTCAACGTCACGTATAATGTCTTTGACCACTTGCTCATTAGGGCCTAGTTCATCATCACCTAAAGCCTCCATCAACTCCTCCATTTCAATATATCCATTGCCATCTTTGTCAAAGTATTTGAAAGCTTTCGGTAGGTACTCTTCATTACTCATCTTTTTTATGTGAAATAAGACTGTCACAAACTCCTCGCAGTCTAATGTGCCATTTCCATCTATGTCACCCTAGAAAAGGAAGAAAGTATGTTAGGACATAGTATAAACTCATGAGTAATGGTTGGTTGCAATTGCATTTAGACTAGTGTAAAATTGAGAAGTCAGATATATTCCACTGCAGAGCAATCCATTATGAGATCCCTAGGAAGTTACACTATTCTTTTGAAAAATAGCACTGCTAATTTCTTATAGTTGTTCAAATCTCATACAAACAAAATACCCCTCTAGAATCTAGATAGAAGAAAATACCCATCCTAAAGGACGAAAACGGTATATCTGTCTTTTCATGCCTCACAATGTCATCTGAAACAATTACAACTAGTTAGCAGTAGTACCAGTTTTTAAAGTAGAAATTTGTAGCAGCGTATCTCAAATCAGGTACTTTGCAATGGCATATATCTAGATTTCCCTCAACATTTTGCCCTGTATTAGCGCAGCTTCATTTTAATTTATTTTAATCTGGCTTCCATTATCCCAGTCATCCTAACTACTGTACTTCACATAACAGCAATGAAAAGATCATGCTACAGAAGTGCATATAGTATGCACTCACAGCTTCTAACAGCATTTGTATCTCTGTTTCTGGAACAGCATGACCATTTATGCGCAGTCCCTCCTTGAGCTCCTCAAGCGTCAAAGTGCCGTCCTTGTCCTTGTCCATCCTGTGGAACATCTGAGTGTAGTTGTCGATCTCTTCCACCGGTAAACTCTTGGCAACGACCTTCATCAATCATTGGCAAACAATTCACATCGAAGAACATCGCACTGGAATGAAGTTAAGAACGGTTCCGTGCAACTTACTCCGAGCGCCTTCTTTTTGAACTTGTTCATGGATGAGAATTGCTTCAGTCTGGATCGAACAAGCTCTCCTAGCGACACATTTGGAGCCTTATCGGCGTTCTTGAGCCACGGATGCTCTGTTTTGTAGGAGGAGAAATGGATCTTATACATTGTACTATATAGTATAGTTTGCATCGCTAGACTTGCAGTTTTCAAATAATATCAAGAATAAACAAATTTATTTCAAACTTCTATCATTTTGTTCTGCCAGTGAACTTGAAGCTGCCCCAAATTAAGGTAGTACGTAGTGCTTACCAAAGACTTGCTTTGCTGTGAGCCGGGTAGAAGGATTGGGATCAAGCATCTTCTTGACAAGGTCCTTTGCAGTGTGGGAGACCTTGGGCCATGGTTCCCTCTCGAAGTTGATTTCACCCCGGATTATCGACTCCGCAATCCGCTCATCGGTGTCTGCGACTCGATCCATCCAAGGGTACGTAAAATGGAAATGAAGTAAGGGCCATGCTGAAGATCGAGTGAAGAGGAATGAAAGCAAGACAACATGAAGCAATGTATATATACCTCCCCAGAAAGGAGGGACTCCACAGAGGAGGATGTAGAGGATGACGCCGGCGCTCCAGACGTCCGCCTCCGGCCCGTAGCTCCTCATGAGCACCTCCGGCGCCATGTATATCCCGCTGCCGACCACCTCGGTGAAGCGTTCCCCGGGCTTGAAGAAGACGGAGAGGCCGAAGTCGATGGCCTTGAGCGGCGAGTCCTCGGCCCTGCTGGCGAAGAGGAAGTTCTCGGGCTTGAGGTCCCTGTGCATGACCCCGTTGTCGTGGCAGAGCTGCACCACCCGGGCGATGGTGCGGGCCACCTTGGCGGCGGCGCGCTCCGTGTAGTGGCTGCGCGCGAAGATGCGGTCGAAGAGCTCGCCGCCCTCGCAGAGCTCCATCACGAGGTGCACGCCCTTGGCGTCCTCGCACGCCTCCCGTAGCCGCACCACCCCGGCGCCGGCGGCGGCCTCCAGCGCGGACATGCGTCGCAGGATCTCCACCTCCCGCCGCACGTCCTCGGCGTCGGCGCGCCGGCGCAGCCGCGCCCGCCGGATCGTCTTGCACGCCAGGGACTCCCCCGTGGCGGCCTCCTCGCAGCGCCGGGTGACGCCGAACTCGCCGCGGCCCAGCTCCGCGCCCAGCCGGAACCGCTTCGCGAAGCACTCACCCGACGGGCCGCACTGGTCGGCATCCCCGAGGATGGGCGCGCTCCGCCTCCACTTCCCCGCCACCTTGCGCGGCTTCTTCTTGCTGTCGGCGTCGGGGGAGCGGGCCGGGTCGTCGTCGGTGGTGCTGGCCACGGGGAGGATGGCGGCGGCGGCGGCGCGCCTCCGCTGCATCTGCAGCATCTTGGAGGCCGCGATGACGGAGTAGCAGCCACCCATGGCGCGCGCCCGGACGCCGCCTGTCTCCGCCGCGCGCACCCCTCTCCGGCCGCTCCCGGAATCGGCTTGAATGGATTGGCTCCGTGTTTGCGCACGCGCGGGAGGACGTGGGAAATCCGGAAATGGAAATGGACGCCTCCCACCGGCTTCGTGGTCGGCCGCTGCTCTCGGAGGAGTCGCGCCACTGCTCGCGTGGCGAATGGAAGCAAGCCAAACGCATCAAAGTATTTGAAATTCTGTTTTGGTTGTTGTTGAGAAACTGTATTATTGTGGAAATACTTTAAAAATACTTTGCTGTCAAATTAGCCCTGAACCTCTTTTTATGAAACTGAAGTATTACTATGTCAAAGTGAGAAGTATTACCGAGAAATAATATCTCATCTCTCGTTTAGATCACTCCGAGATCAGTATGATGTGATCAAGCGAGGTTGTAGGTCTTAGCAAGGTTTTAGGTATCGAACTAGACGAAAATGTTGAGGGTGCTCGAGATTTCTCGTTAACCGCGGTTACCGAGAAATCTTGACGGGTTACCGGACAAATTCAAAATTTGAGAATGTTCATAAAAACTGGGTAACAGTTCGGTATCCGCTCGATAACAAGAGGAATAACGAGAATTGCACAAAAACCCACGAATTCAAAAATTCATTTTTAGAGCGGACCAAATTCAAAGGATCACGGATTTCTCGCTCTGTTGCCCAAACCGTCGGTCTTAGAGGGGTTGCTCTGAGCAAGCGAGTAATACACCCCCAAGTGGTTATGTGAGTTGTCAATTCCCCGTGAGCTTGTATGCTGCGATTGTGCGTTTGTATTTACGATGTAGAATCGCATTGCGCCTGAAATATACGACTACAAATGCCGACACCATCGTTTAGTAGACTAATTTGTAACTTATTTACAAGTCATCTGATTTTCAAATCTGTTTGAATCTTATTTGAGGTGCGGGAAAAGATACCGATACCAATTTGGAGTGGAGTCAGACGGTGACGCAGAGTAGAGTATCCAAACCGGGAAAACTCCGGACTCGCGTGCGCCCTGCCACATCGACCACCAACAGGGAAACCTAGATCTCTGTCCGTCACACGCACGCGCGCACGCTCGGCGGTCCACCATGTCGTCGTCGGAGGAGGCCGAGGGCGGCGAGGAGTGGGTGCCGCCGAGCCGGCGCCCGGAGCTGGCGGACGTGGCGCCGCTGCCGCAGGCCGACGGGCCCAGCCCCGTCGTCGCCATCGCCTACCGCGACGACTTCCGCGAGGTCATGGACTACTTCCGCGCCCTCTACGCCGCCGGCGAGCGCAGCGCCCGCGCGCTCCGCCTCACCGCCGACGCCATCGACCTCAACCCCGGCAACTACACCGTAAGCCCGCGTCCACGGCCGTCCCCGCCCCGGTTCTCTTCCTCGTATTCGTGCTTGACTGGGAACTGGAAGGGTCGTGTCAGTCTCTGACTCTCTGTGAGGTTGAATTTTGGTGCGGAACTGTACCGTAGATCTTCGGTTGCTTGGGAATCGCTTGAACTGTGATGCTCTGACTTTGCTGAGGTCGGCATGGTATGATCTCAACAATTCTTGGTCCAGTATGACTGCGGCCAATGGATTATCACGGTAGATGAGGCTTCGGATTAGTGTGCTGTAGGCGAACCGTAGGTAGGTGGACAGTCTGAATGTGATGTGGAGGGCAATCCAGCTATGTGAATTGAGAGAGGGAGGTTCTGCGATGCACCTTGAGAGGATGCAGAGCCAGGAGGCGATGTGCGCGTCATCTTGACCGGCGGGCTGGTGATGTGGTCGTCCACGCCACAGTTGGTGAACACCACCTTGGGCTAGGAGCACCACTGCCTGTAGTTTGGCGGGTGCAGAGACAGGATGGGGACATGTGCTGGTTGCTGAACACGCTGGTGAGTGGCGTTGCATTGGGTGGTGTGTACTTTGGAGTCACTGATGGTGCGGTCTGGACCATGGCGCCGCTCGAGCAGGCAGTGGAGAGCGCAGACAGGGCGAGGAGACGGCTTGTGGTGGGGAGTGGTGAGGAGGCGCCAGGGGAAAGAGTGCCGGCAAGGCCAAAGCCGCTTGAGGGAGGCGGTGGGGGAGTGGGTGGAGTCAACATCCTGACGACAGGCCGGAGGTGTGGCAGCGAAATAGTTGCAGCTTTAGAGCCGCGAACAGGAGCTGGCGTCTGATATCATGTGAGGAAGATTGGGTTAATGCACCATGGATACTGGCCTCTGTATTGCTCGTGTATAAATAGGTACAGAGTAACAACAGACAGGATGTGCACGAGACGTGAGGGCAGTGCGCTCCGTGCGTTTGACTGAACTGCACTAGACTGAGTCGTGAATGCGTTGACATGCATATTAGCTTTGTTTTTTGAGAAAGAGCCGAATTTAGCAAGAGGATCCCGACTTGCTGTCTAGCAATTTGGGTTTTGTGGCCCCTGATTTGAAGGACAGGGCAATTCGATGGGAGTGTAATTTTGATCAGAAAGGTTCAGTCTGTATTGTCTTGTTGCTAGTGTCGTGCATTTTGTTTTGGTGCAGAACTGCAGATCAATCCTTTTAGTAGGCATTTGTGTTGACTAAGTGTTTTTATTTCCTTGATAGGTCTGGCATTTCAGGCGTGTTGTTCTAGAGGCATTGGATGCTGATTTGCTGCAAGAAATGAATTTTGTAGACAAAATTGCTGAATCTAATCCAAAAAATTACCAAGTCTGGTGAGTCCCCTTGATAAACTTGTACTACTTTTAGTGTTCGCAAATATAATGTCCCAGTTCGTCGCTGTGGAGTTTTGCAGGACTTGCTAGCATTTAATTTTTTAGCCTTCCATGATGCAACACTATTCTTACTTTTTGTGTGTGCGGAAATCCCAACTAACCCTCCACGGATGATTTTCACCTCAGGCATCACAAAAGATGGCTTGCTGAGAAATTTGGACCAGATGTCGCAAATAGTGAACTTGAATTTACAAGGATGATACTGTACGGTGATGCTAAAAATTACCATGCTTGGTCCCATAGGCAGGTAAGCGATTTCTTCTTTTGATGTTCACTACAAGTTGGGTGTTGATATCCTGTAAGCTCGGTTCTTCACACTTGGCTACTGTACTAAGCAATGCCATGTAGTATCAAGCAAATCTTGGGTATAATAATGTTATTGATTTGCTATAATTGTTGCAGTGGGTTCTTCAAGCATTGGGTGGATGGGAGAGTGAACTGGAGTACTGCAACCAGCTGCTTGAGGAAGATGTCTTCAATAACTCTGCTTGGAATCAGGTCATTTCCTCATCCTTTTTCGGATGCTTTATTTGTGGTATGATATTAGATTCGTCGCCATAATTATAGTTTCATGGATCAGTGTGCCTCAGTTTCATTAAACCCCCCTTGCAATCTGTATAGTTGTTCAGTACTTCGGTTTGATTTTTGTTTGGTTCTCGTGGTAAAAAAACTGACTTATAATACTGATTTCAGTTTTACATGTTTATTTCGCCAGTCCTTACCTTTTTCTGCTGACTTATTAGGTCAATCATTTAGCATATACTGAAGTATGTTAAATGTTTATTTTTGCAACAGAGATACCTTGTGGTAACACGATCCCCAGTTCTTGGGGGTCTTGAGGCAATGCGTGACTCGGAAGTAGAGTACACTGTTGAGGCTATTATTTCGAACCCTCATAACGAAAGCCCCTGGAGATACCTCAGAGGTCTGTATAAGGGTGATAATAACTTGCTGGTGGCTGATGACCGCATATCTGATATATGCCTGAAGGTCCTGAATAATGACTGGACATGTGTATTTGCTCTGGGATTGCTGCTCGACCTTCTTCGCATGGGTTTGCAGCCTTCAGATGAACTTAAAGGAACCATCAAAGCGATAGAGAACGCTGATACTGAAGCGGGACATGCTGATCTTGCTATAGCGGTCTGCTCTATCCTGCAGAAATGTGACCCCCTGCGGATAAACTACTGGTCATGGTACAGGACCACTCTTTCTTCTTAGGCAGCTCCTGAAGATACACGCAAAGATAGTTTTTGCAGCATGATGCAAACACAGACGAAAGGGGTTGGCATTGTGTGAAAAAGCATTCCATAGTGATCCTGGCGACTCAGTCGAAAGGGGTTGGCATTGTGTGAAAAAGTTTTCCATAGTGATCCTGGCGTAGAGCAGCCTTTGTACAATTTTTACTGAGAATAATTGATCAGCGACATCATGCCAAACAAAAAACTTTTCAGTTGCATGATCATGTTATTTCCAGACGCTCACATTCTAACTCAATCCCACAGGTGGTGAGGAAATCCTGAATACGTTGAATGCCATCAGTTACTTCTATTGTTAAACTGTTAAACTCTGTTATGGCCCGTATATAAAATCGAAATAAATTGCAATTTCTAAACCTTGCAGTGTAGGGCCAAGCATGCTATGTGTATTGCTATTCCCAAGTAGCTCTGTTCCTTTTTCTACAGGCGTCTAGGCAAAGCTTAATTGGTTTACCAAAACGTCTTGTAAAAAGGGACGGAGGCAGTATATGATAGTGTTCTAAGAAAAAAAAAAAGGATTCTGGGTAAACCATCATGCATTGTCAAGACAAGATCCATCTATTGCGTGTCGCTCCTTCTGAGTTGTAATCTGAGATTACATGATTTAGAGGTTCGATCTGGATTCAGCGGTGAAAATTGGTGCTTCTGTGGTTTCATCGTTTATTTCCACATGTTACATGTTATTCTATGTTTTGGAATCCTAATGGAGATGCTAAATGACTTCTTAAAATTGTTGTGAACACTTCAACAGAATGTTTGTCAACTGATTTATATATGTTCACAGAACATGCATGACCGTTGCCATCTGATTGGCATGGATAATTTATTTTTATATATAAATATATCCACGTGGAAGACCTGCAGGTGCTCTCCCCTGTGTGCCTCCGCCTATCCTTATTTTGTTGTTTGATCAGGCATTGTTTGATTTCGATAAAGACATGGCTAGGTGAATTAGTTGGGGGGTCCTCGAGGCATTGTTTGATTTCTCCGTCTCGTATGACTTGGGGGAGCCATTGTCCGTTCCTATGACAGAGGGACAAGAGGGGGAATCCCATCGAGTGTTGCGTCGTCTCGAAGGATCGGGGACATCGAGCGGTTAGAGAAAAGGTAATCGTGTGAGCTCAACTCCATAAACATTGTGAGAAAAGCCAATTCGTTATAGCAATTTTAGTGTGTCATACCTTCTATGCTACCTCTGAATCAAATTAAATGTCGCTACAAGTAGAAGTCATTTGCACTCAATTAGTTTTCTCCGTCTACCTGCAAAAAAAAAATAGTTTTCTCCGTCCGACACTCTTTCCGAGTATTGGAGACGCCCTTAGCGGCATCTAGATAGATAGATATACGCCCTAGGTAGTAGTTCATCCTTGCCTAATAATTTCATATTTGGCGTCTTCACCATTTTCTTTAGTAATCTAGAATAAACAAATATATAAAAATGTTACTTTTGCAGGACAATATTGATTATTGTCTCAATACTAAAAACAGTACTACCCAATTTTTTGATGGGCATAAATTATGGACTGTACTATTTAGCAGGCGCCTGCTACGAGACGTACGTCCAAGACAAGAAAGAAAACGAACCCACCTAACGCACGCTTGCCTTGTAAAGGTTAGTAAAAAATTTAAAAAGTTTCATAGTTTAAATCGTTTATCCGATTGAGAATCCGTTTTCACCGTTAGACTAGTAGTGACGAGATCTTTAAAACTAGATCCCATGTCGATATATTTCGACAAACTTTTTTTTTGTCCAGAAGTTACCACCCACGTAACATATAAGTTACCCAATCTTGTATACGTAAGTTACCCACCACCTATTAGTTTTTGGTAGAAAATAAAACCAATTAAAAAAATTGTAACTCAAATCATTTATCTGATTTATGATATGTTTCCAATGTTGGTCTAGTCGCATCGAGATGTTCGAAACTAGATCCCATATAGATATATTTTGACATATATTTATGAACCCAAAAGTTACCAACTCATTGACACGTAAATTATCATGTGTAGTATGTAAGTTACACATTAATTTTTGGTTTGATGCTAACTTTCTTTTTTTTTCTTTTAGATTTTTCCGTGCTTTGAAGTTACAAACTAATTTTAGAACGTTATCAATACTAGGTTGGTAATTTTATCAGTACTATGTGGGTAATTATTATCAATAAAGTCTTTTTTATGGTGTAATTATCACTATAAAATTGAGAGTTATCATTCTAGTACATATTAAGTTGAAAAGGTGTTTTTCTTTATAGTTATCAACTTATGCATGATACATTTACCGTCCTAACGTGATATTCACTTATGAATAACTAGGTGTAGTAACTTTTTTTTTTTTTTTGAAAAGAACAATAAAAATGGTTCAATTTTAACCCTCGGTAACTTACATACTACAACCTAGGTAACTTATGTGTTACGAATGTGGTAACTTTTGAGCCCGAAAAAAAGTTCTCGGAACATGTCAACGGGACCTAGTTTTGAAAATCTCGTCGCGACTAGCTCAGCGGTGAAAACGGATTCTAAATCGAATAAACGGTTATGCTTACAAAACTTTTCAAAATTTTGAATTTAGCAAATAATGTGGATGACATCACGATGCGGGGGAATCGAGCGGTGTTGAGCCATGCAGATCGACTGCGTCAATGTACGCCTCCTAGCAGGCACCTGCTATTTAGATTTTCCGTAAATTATTTTGTTTGTAGAGCAACCGGCACAAGCTTGGCCGATGGAGAGCAGTAAATTCACCACTGACAAATTGGTGAGGAAGACGTGAACCATCTCCTCCCCACCCAACCCCGACCCGCTTCTCCTCCCCCATTCCAGCAAACCCTAGCTCTCCGCCCCATCGCCGCATCCGCCGTCCATGGAGCAGGAGGACGAGAAGGGGGAGCCCCGCGACTGGGCCGAGATGCCGTCGGACGCGCTGTCGGCGGTGTTCGGAAAGCTGGACATGTCCGACCTCTTCACGGGCGCCGGGCTGGTGTGCTGCGCGTGGCGCCGGCTCGCCGCGCACGACAACACGCTGTGGCGCCGCGTGGACATGACCCACCACGGGGACCTCATGGAGACAGAGGAGGCCGAGGCGATGGCGCGCGCCGCCGTCGACCGCGCCGCCGGCACCCTGGACGCCTTCTGGGCCGACACCTTCGTCACCGACGGCCTCCTCCGCTACATCTCCGAAAGGTCGCGACAGATTTCAGTTCTTACCTTTTCTGCAGTTAGATTTGACAACCATTGTGCATTTGTCCTTTGTTGAGTTTTCGGTCATGGTCTCTGTTCGAACCTCTAATTGACCGTATAGAAATGGACTTGTTATAAGAAAACTTCTCAAACTGTGCTAGTGATATTCAGTATATTTCGCACGGAAGACTAGGGGTTGGTTAGGTTAGGATCAAATCGCATGCTGACAGCGTGAGGTGCTTGAATCAGCCCCAGATCAGTATGAAATATGTAAATAGCCCTTTTCGTGATAATCTAGTTTCAGTACCAAAAAAACTTCCTAGTAACCTATTCCCTCCGATTCTGAACTGGATGTATCTGTCACTACATACATCCAGTCCAGCGACAAATTAATATGAAACGGAGGGAGTAATAAAATTGGATGGAGCAAAACAGGACTGAACAGTAAAATGGTTGGAACATATCGAATGACTCTAGTGCTGCATATTTGTGCGAACTCACTGCACCTTGCTAAATTATGTCTAGTCTGTAGCTTGGGACAGAATGTATATAGAGCAGCATAGTGAAGGTTTGTTATCCCCGAGGAATTGGCCTGTTCACACGCACCTAAGACAAGATCAGGATTTATGAAGCGGGTGCCATCAGTGTGCTATTTTGATAGAATATTGGGATCGTTCACTAAAATATATAAGGGTTGGTGAGTGTCAACATGGAGACTTTACTTTACAGGGGAAAATGCTGTATATTCTTGAGTAGTTGATAGAGTCACAGGGGTGACATGGTACCGGTCCTTCCTTCTGTATTAACTGTTGTGTAAAAGGAACACTTCAACATAAAGGTTTAGGTTGACTCTTTGCTGCTGTGGTGTAATTACAGACTTCTGTGTGCTCTTTTCTGCTGGTTGTCGTCTCAGTTTCACCACTGTTGACTCATACAGATCTTTGATTGATCTATGATGCAATTTGGCATTTCAGCCAATTCCTGCCTTTGGTAGCTGCAGACTTCTTGGTTAATCTTCTTGTAACCCTGATTCATGCATCTTCCAGTATCTTTCTCATCTTCCACATTTCTCTCCTGCATTTAGATTATCCAGATACGTGTAACCTCAGGAAGAGTCATATTGTTATCCAGTTTCTTCAGTCCATAATTTTTCCAAAATGACTGATTTTCTTGAGAATGAATGTCTTACTGTGCCTGCATATTTGATAAACATAATTAAATTTTGGATTGGCCCGCCAACTGGGTTCCAGGACTCATGTACTCGATTTTGTTTTCATAATTATTATACTGTCAGGGCCTCTTCTATAACATTCTTCATAAAACATTGAAGAGCCCGACTGAATGCACCAGTGTTAATTTGTACCATGTTGTACTAAATATCAATCAACAACGTTGCAGCCAAAAGATAAATATGCACCTATCAGTAGCTACTTTATGTTATGCTATTGAAACTGTTATATCATCTCTGTTGTTCATAACTTTATGACAGTGTGATCATCTGTTTGCTTGGTAAGTATGTTGACATTTTCTTTTTGTTGTGTGTTGATGTTTTGATGCATTGACTGATCCCACTCTTATTGTTCGAATTTGCTGCCATAGCTTAAATGTTTGGGCTATTTAAAAACCTAGCATTTCTTGGCGCAGAGCATTGTTATTGAAGAGCCTTCAACTTTGCTTGTGTGATAAAGTATCTAATGAAGGGTTGGCAGATGCGGTTAAGGGCTTTCCTCAGCTCGAAGAGCTGGATATTACATTCTGCTCAGTGTATGGCGATGTGTGCGAGTCAGTTGGCAAAGCCTGCCCACAACTGAAATGCTTTAGGCTGAACGAACGATGGAATGATGTCGGAAGGGGATTGGCAGCCTTTGAGGAGAGCATGGATGATGACACAGAAGCACTAGGGATTGCTAACAATATGCCTGAGCTCCGAGACCTTCAGCTGATCGGCAACAACCTGACTAATGATGGACTGATGGCAATCCTTGTCCATTGCCCCCACCTTGAATCCCTTGACATACGCCAGTGTTTCAACCTCCGAATCGATGATGCTATGAAATCTAGATGTGCTAGGATTGCAAATCTTAAGCTTCCTCATGATCCCATCACTGACTTTAAGTACCGAGCTTACATTGCCAGTACCGGGGATGATTATGGATCTGATTTTGAGGTCGACATGTACGATGATCTGCTGGATGTGGTAACTGACGATGAGGATGCTGAATTTGATGACATGGATGATTTCGATGACGCAGGCTCAGATTCTGCCATGTATGATGACATATTTGATGTCTGAAGGAATTGTGGCCGGGACTGGGTTTTCACAAGACTTTGGAACTTGAGCTCAAATGAGATGATGTTTCCTCTGTATTGGAATGCTCGAAGCTAGGTTTGGGCACTTGCTCACAGGAGATTCTCATATGCCCGAGTTCTTTTTTTACTCACACTCTTACTACGTAGGAACTAATCTACTCTCGTTCTGTGAGATTGAGTTGTTGGATTTTCGCCTTCTCTATGATGTTTTAATTTGTGCTGCACTTCTGATTTGTCACGGAACCGTACTCTGTAAATGTAATAAAACGTGACATCCATGTGTGTTGCTTTCTTGTAGATGAGAATTCTGCTACCCAAAAGTAACTGATGTGGCTCAGTGGCTGGTACTATCAAGATGAGAATTATAGACGTGTACTCCTCACAGTATAAGATGTTTTAGCTGTAACACATGATGTTTAGATTTGAACTATAATGAGTGCATATGCACACTACAACATGTAGCATATATCTATATACATATATATGAATGTGAAAAATGACTAAAACATCTTATATTGTGTAATGGAGGGAGTAGTTCACAAGTTAGCCATGTGCTCTCAAACATGTCTAGCTCTTTAATCTCCCAGCTCAAAATCTCTGCTCCGCTAATCTGAAAATATAGTTGTTGGCACGTGTAGGCTAAACAGGCTATTCATGTTAGAGATATAAACCAGTTTCTACTAAGCACCAATGTTGTTTATACAAGACAGATACTTAATTTGGCATTGGTGCTTACAAAAATGCTTGGTTAACTTTTCTAAGCACTCACTTGAACGCTCTGCATTTGCATTGTACATGGCCTAACCAAGATATATCGGTCTTCACATGAGCAGAGATTTTTTTTTTCTGTTTACATCTCCGATCATGAAATTTATATGTCAAGTCTAGTAAATTACATAAAGCAACATCTCTATCAAGAGTTCATGCATGATGGCGTCATTGCCCCAGTCTTGCAGGGTGAAATCTCTTACAGCGGCAAGGCCAACACCTCCCGTTTTCCCTTTAATAGTCTGAAGTTCGCACAATAATATAGCATTATGTGTCTCTTCAAGAAACTGGACATAATACATAGCCTTCATCATGCTATCAAATGCAATGATATATTTGGAAGCAGTTACCCAGTACAAAACATCCCCTATGAGAGTTTCGCTCTAGTTAACAATTATAGGCCATCGCGATGAGTACCTCCGGACCTCTATTTTATTTAGTGTTTGTTGTTATCCAAGCTTCTAGGAATTTCTTATCTGACAATTGTATGTAAGTGATTCACCATGGTTCTCATAAGTCATAACACATAATTGTGCCATTGCACTTAGCCCTGAACCCATACAAATGTGGTTCACGTATGAATGTATCAATGTTTCTGATTGGAAACGCTGAATAATGAAGTAGCACACTCCCATGTCGGCATGCTATGAACGTAGTGTTACATATAATCTGCCAGCATTTCACTACCTGCATTCATCAGGTGGTGGAAACTTTGGAAAGCTGCTTAACATCACTCTTTGATGATACAACAATTAGTGTCATTGCTGCGGTAGAAAATTCTGACAACAAGATTGCTCCGATGAGTGACAAGATTAGCTCTCTGAAACCGTTCCGTATGAAAAGTTGCATCCTATCAGAACAGACGATTGATGCTGTCATGAAGCAACAATGATGTGGGGGTAAATTTGAGAAGAACCTCAGCAACATCGACTGACAGCTTTGCTTGTGTTGACTTGTTTCTAGTGAAGGTGCGACGATTTCCCAACACCATTTTCGTGAAATAGAAGATTCTAAATCTATAGTTAGGTAAAGAGAAGATTTGGAAAGGGTAGTAGAAGTCTTAAATTAGTTTAGTTAAAGACCAGCCTTCCGTTATTTAATTTACAATCCCCAAAACAAAATTATTTATCGATCACAATGCCCTAAATGATAAATTAAACCCTAGGTTAGGGACATACCAACTTATTTGGCCGTGTGTGGTGCAGCGGTGAGCGGGTGGTGAGGGGAGTGACGTGGTCAAAGATGGGTTGACAAAAGAGCAATGTTGGAGATATCGCTTATCAGGAACTTATCGGGCGACCCAATATAAGGGGTAAATCGACTGGTTTATCGACATGTCGGCCGATTTTTTGACCGATTTATCTTATCAGTTAGATACTAAGAAGCAATGATGGCTCAAACAGAGAGGGGGGGGGGGGGGTTGCACTACGGAGCTTGAGGTGAGTGAGGGATTTTTTTTCATATGTACAATTTTCTCTGAACAAAAATTCTTGACCAACAATAAGAACATACATCATCTAAAAATGAACGTGCAGACTTAGAAGAATGTAGTTCTTGTGTACAAATTAAACATTCCTATTCGTAAATTACATGCCATTATTTAATGTTAGGGCCACTTGTCTAACCCTCATCAACACTAATAGATCGTACACACCCTTGTACATCGCTTGAATCACCCTGAGTTCAGGGGCTAACTCATCTTTGGCATACCACGTTACTTGCTCCAGTTGTCCTACTCGTACAAATTAAATTGATGTTTTCTTTTAGGGATTCCCTCTCCATGGTTCCACAAACACATGCTCTAGTTGTGGCGAGTGCGGTAACCACTAACCAGCCCACCCACTGGTAGGTTACGTGCCCGTCAATAGCAAGACACCTGTGGTGGCTTCGTTAATCTTAAGATTTGTCGGACCAGTCTTTTGGAAGTGCTCATAGTGATAGATTTTACGTGTGTGTGTTCATAGTGGTGTTTGTACGTATGTGTTTATGATTTTCAGCGTTTGTAATGTGTTTCTCAAAAAAGAAATGACAATGTGGGGTTGAGTTGTGCCCTTAGCCTCTTACGCGATGAGTTTACACAGGTATCTATTACAGTTCAACATTCTCATATAGCAATACTTCATATGGATGTCGTGCATAGGTCAACCCGATAAAATCCCAAAATCAAGTTCGTGAGATTGAAAATCCAAAATGGCATCGATATCAGAACATCAAATGGAATCAACACAAAATATATAAATTATAGTGTCATGGTTGGTATAAGATTTCATTTTGGTGTCACCGCCGATTACCTCGTTTGTCTCCTCCATCGTCGTCATGACTGTCTCCACTACCCACCCCTAACTATGTCATCGAGGGAGGATTGGGGAGAGATCGGTACTAGAGTAGGAGGGAGATGGGTTGCGGAAGACATGGAGTAAATGCGCTTGGTGGTCGCGGAACATACCTATCAGCAAGGCGAGCTTGACCAGTGTCCGCCATGGGACCCACATAAACATCGCGTCCAAGACATGATAATTTTGGCCTCCTTCCACCTAACACGGTGATACGTCTCCAACGTATACATAATGTCTTGTGTTCCATGCTATGTTATATAATGTTATTACATGTTTTATATGCATTTTATATAGTTTTATGCATTTTCTGGGACTAACCTATTAAGAAGATGCCATAGTGACAGTTCCCTGTTTTCTGCTGTTTTTGGTTTCAGAAAATCTCATAAGGAAATTTCCGCCAAATTGAAAACGAGCCAACCAGGAATTATTTTTGAAAAATATGCGTCCACGAAAACCGAAGACAAGACGAAGTGGGGCCACGAGGCCGCCACATCGCCTCGTGACGCGGCTCCTGTAGCTGCTGCACCGAGAGGTGGTGTGGCGCCCTCGGGCGCCCACCGACCTAGGTCTTTCGCCTACGAATACCCCCTTGACCTAAAAACAGAGCACGGTTAATCACTTTTTGCTCCACGGGTCCCGAGCCGCCGTCGTCACAACCACTTTGGGAGAGGTCAGAACTGCTCCCCGGCACCCTGCCGGAAGGGGGAATCGTCCCCGGAGGGCTCTACGTCGCCATGACCGCCTCTGAACTGATGCGAGTAGTCTACCTTGGACTACGGGTACATAGCAGTAGCTAGATGGTTGTCTTCTCCTCTTTTGCTATCATGTTTAGATCTTGTGAGCTGCCTATCATGATCAAGATCATCTTTATGTAATTCTCCATGTTGTGTTTGCTGTGATCCGATGAATATTGAGTACTAAAGTTATTGCTTCATAATATATCATGTGTGTGTTATTTAATGATCTTACATGCTCTCTGTTACTTGTGTATGCTCTGGCCAAGTAGATGCTCATAACTCCAAGAGGGGGTATTTATGCTCGATAGTAGGTTCATGTCTCTATTTAATATGGGGCAGTGACAGAAAGCTTTAAGGTTGTAGATGTGATGTTGCTATTAGGGATAAAACATAGTACTTTATCTAAGGATGATGTTACTTACTTACTTTACACATCGTGCTTAAGGCGATAATCTGTTGCATGCAACTTAATACTGAAAGGGGTGCAGACGCTAACCGAAAGGTGGATTATTAGTCATATATGCGGTTGGAACGGTCAATGTATATTGTTGTAATGCCCGAATGAATCTCACACTAGACATCATATCATTAGTATATGCATTGGGTTGCTCATCATTGTTCTGTCAATTGCCTAGCTGTAATTTGTATACCACGCATGGATGAATGTTATTATTATTTTTGGAGAGACACCACTAGTGAACTGTGGACCCCGGTCCTTCTCATTAATCTGATAAATCACAACTGCAAACCTGTTACTTTCTGCAAACAAATATCTTTCTTCCACACATACGTTTAATCCTTTTGTTACAGCAAGCCGGTGGGATTGACACCCTCACCGTTGAGTTGGGGCAAAATAATTTGATTGTGTTGTGTGCAGATTCCACGTCAACTACGTCAAGCTCTTTTCTGGCGCCGTTGATACCTCGAGGGAATTCTTCATCTCCTACTGGTTCGATAACATTGGTTTCATAACTGAGGAAATTTGCTGCTGCACTACTTCATACCTTACTCTTGGGGTCTCCCAACAACACACCCACCGTGTGCATCACACGGAATTAACAAGTTTTTGTCCATCCTGCATATTTTTTATGGTATGGGACCTACCACGACAAAAAAAAGTATTTTCTTACTTTGTGTTTATGTTGTGAAAGACAATCCGCTAAAATAAAAGTTTAAGGGAATATTGCGATATTCTACATATCTGTCGAGATATGCCACATGCTCTTATAGTGGTGGAGTGCCAGGGTGACACGGGTTTTAATTAAATATTATTAATTAGGTGATGTGCCTATCATGCAATCCCTCCTTGCATACATTCCAATTTAGTCTTCATAGAATTTTCCACGTATCTTTGTTGTGGCGTAAAACTAGAAGGAAACAAGAATCAAAACACAAAATAGATGATTTTCAACAGTATCTTCCCTATAAAAGCACGGTCCTCCACCAACTTACATTCAACCTCCTCTCCCCCTCTTCTCCTAATCCCCTTCTTCTCCTCCCTTTTTCTAAGATCTCAATAAATTCTTAGCTCGAACCCCAAATGCTATGTACCATGAATCCTACAATCACGCCTTAGTAAACAACAGATATAACCCTTCCCTTTGATAAGTCCGCTAGTCCATGAAGTTGTTGGAATCCTCAACCATACCCATCCTCAATTGACCCAATATCTCATTGCCACTACCCGCACCAGTACCTGGCGTCTCTCCTCCACACCAACCCCAGTGATAGCCGTTGAGAACGAAAGCAAGAGTTCAAAGGTATGTCATCGCTTTCTGATTTGGTACTGAATTCTAAAGGATGGGGTTCTTACAAGATTGCATGGATAGTTAGATCTGATGTTCTGTGTTAATTATTGTCATTATTTTATTCCTTATTCCGAGTTATAATAATGGATTATCATGTTAGGTTCTTACTCATAGTAATCCAAAAGCATACCGCCACAACCTACCTGGTCAAATCTTTGGTTCCACGACCATCATACCACTCCCTGGCCTCTCCCCTACATACCACAACTACAGCTGTCAGGATCAATAAAGGTATGTCATGGTGTTCTCGATTTGGTAATGAACTTTGAGGGATAATCCTTATAATGAAGTCATTTGTTTACAATCATCATGTTCCATTGTTAAGTCTTGTCATTGAGGTATTGTTTAGTTGTTCTCATAGACTTACTAGTTTAAATGTTAGTTGGGAATTTAGTGGTGACAGTTGTTCCTTCTATGGCCTCGTCTTTAATTTCTATTTGGTATTCTTATTTTGATTTGATGGGTCCTAATGGTAAAAGAAAATTAATTCTCTACCTAAAATGGTTGTGAAGACATTTTTTGTGACAAGGTCCACAAAACTATTAGTAATCATCAACAAAGAAAACAATAACCTCAATAATAATAATTACAAATAGGCCTTGGATCACCATGTGAGGACTACGAGCACTGCAGCGTGCCGAGGTGTGCCACCGTCTTCGCCCTCCATCACCGGAGCCAAGAAACTCTTATCGCGATAGAGCTTATTATTTTAGACAAATGGGAATTCGTCGCTCCAAGGTCCCGAAGGACCAATGCCCCAGAGTGGCTATCATCACGAATAAGAGAATCAAAAATCGGACCAGTCGGGCCTACAACCATGTGCACACCAATGAACACAAAAAACCAACCGCATCACAGAAGACCGGACACACAACTTTATGCGTTCTCTGTGGAGCGGGATGGACCTTATTTTTTTACTTTAAGATGTTGATGTCGTGTCACCACCACGAAGAAGAAACAATACAAACTCTCCCACCGACGAGGAGATCAGATCTCCGTAGGTCTATGGTCCCAAGGGTCACTGAAGGTGGGACATATTAGCGAGTTGAGGGAATGGGAACATGGTGTCCTTAATCCAATTATGCATGTATGTGACAAGGGAATAAATTTTGTACCCGGTTGATGGAGTCTCAGTTATTTTTGTAACGTATATAAAATACAAGAAAATGGTTGTGGAGACTCATTTTATGCAGTCCCCTTCTTTAATCTTAATTGAGATCCAAGAACATATTTTAGTTATTCATTTCTCCATTCATTTGAATAAAATGAATGAATAGCTACATAAACTAAATACTTCATATTCTTATGTTGTCCTCTATTTTTATTCAAAGCAGAAATGCGTAACACCCGGAATTCTCGTGGCACGCGGGAGAAAATCTCCCCGAGGAAAGCTCAAGACAAGAAAGCTGCCCACATTGTACTTATCCATGATGCTGCAATTAACACTCCTGGCCCAAAATCAAGCTTAGATGGTACGTCTTCCTTGGAACCAAATGAAGCTGCAACTCCAAGAGGTATGTTTTAGACATCTTGCAACTATCACGAGTTAAAACTAGTGAAATTATCACAGACAAAATAAGCTCATGTTCCATCTTGTAAAATGCCAGGAAATTATTCAAAACCTTCCTTCGAGTTTGGCGTGGAGTCTAGAGAAGGGCTTAATCTTGTTGTGGACCTGAATACCAGTCCATCAGAATTGGATCTAAACTATTCACGTGTTGAGACCGGGTCCTATAAAAATACGTTGGTAGTTTCCAACAGAACACGCCCATTTGTGGATACTCCTGAGGAAGCTGAACTTATAGCCTCAACTGAAGATGAAGATGGGGAAGAAGTGACAATGAAACAAGATATAGGTTGTGGTAGCAAGTTGCCAGGATATGGAGAGGGTCAACTTCAAACCCCAGTACAAAATGAACAACCGGTTAAAGCGGAGATAAAAGAAGATAAAGACCGTGCAGACAAGTGGCCTATCTCCGGAGGGGGTCAAATTACTTATAGGATTGACATACATGAATCGCCCTCGAGAACCGAACAGTCAGAAGAAAAAGAAGAAGAAGAAGAAGAAGAAGAAGAAGAAGAAGAAGAAGAAGAAGAAGAAGAAGAAGAAGAAGTGGAAAACGATGAAATAAGTTGTGGCGATGAACTATCAGATTCTGCAACGGACTTCAAACTCGCGGGCTTAACACCGTCGTCTCTCGCTTCGGTAATCTCATCAAGCCATTCGTACTAGTAGTACTATTTCCCGTGTTTGATAGGAGTATGTTTTTGTGTATTAGACAAGTGGCCCGGCCCGTCTTCATGTTTTCTATATTTATGTTAATTTTTTCGTATTTTAACAAGTATTAGGAGTACTATGTTTTTGTAAAAATTTGAATCACCTCGCGACGTGTTTCCTTCTCATTTTGGATCCTGTTCGGTTCAGTGTACTTGTAAAGCGGCTCATTTCGGGAAAAGGGATATGGAGGTTCGTAAAGGGGAAACAGAGTAAAGCAGAGCAGCTGTCCTGTCCTGCCCCTCTTCAACACTTGCCCACTCTGTACCCACGCCGACGGACGGCGGCGATCCGTCGCCGGCCGGGAAACGGACGGCGGATCACGCCGCTCACGCCCTTTCCGCTCTCGCCTCACGCCTATCTTTCCTTCGCGCGTCTCCCTTCCGTTTCTAGACTAGCTCTGTCTCTCCGCTCCACCCACCGCTCCTCCCTCTACAAAAACCCCAACCCGCCGCAGGTCCTGCCAGCCACCGCCGCACGGGATCCCAAACCCTAGCTAGAGACCGACCCGTCCGTCCGTGCGGAGAATTGTGTAGTCAGGGCCGGCGGTATGTACGGTGGAGGAAGAAATGGGGCGGCGGCCGAGGAGGAGGAGGAGGTGGTGCACATGGAGGACGCGGTGAAGCTGCTGGTGGACCACCTGGTGCGGCCGTCCCTGCCGCGCCGCGCCTCCCAGGACGCGCGCCACCTCGCGCCCGAGAAGCAGCGCGCCGTCGCGCAGCAGGTGAGAGCATTGCACTGCTTTACTAGCCGTGTACGGTGTATCCTGTTCCTGCCCTGTAGCTAGGACGGCGGTAGAATTGGTTGAATTCCTCACGGTTCTGGCCGGTGGTGGCGCAGGGAGGGGAGGTGAGCGAGGAAATGGCCGCCGTGTAGCTTAATTTCCGGTGGAAGCTTGTGATCTTGCTCGTTTTTTGTACTGCGTCCTCGACAATTTCCTCCTCACGATCGTTGGTGGCGGGCGCACGTACCGGCCGCCGGTGGGGGGTATCGCTCTGCACCTCACTGCGGTGGTGTAATTGGGGGGGCGGCTTCGTTCCGGGGAGGCGGAGAGGCACCGGAGGGAAAGCGTTGGCCGGAGGAGGCGGAGGAAGAAGGCGATGAGGTGGTGGACTGGGGCGGGCTGCGTTACTAGTGAGGTGTTGGGCCTCAACGGGCTCGTTGGGGCCCATTCGGCCAGGCCCAACCGAAAACCATGGGGGCCGTGCGATGCAAAGTACACTGTTGAGTAGAACACTTCAACGCGATGGGTATGGCGGCGGCGGGCAGCCAGCCGGTTGCTTCTTGCTTGCCGGCAGGTCCGGCGTGGTGTCGTATCCCGGCCGGCGATGGAGACACTGCGTCTCGGGAGGCGGAGCGATGGGTCGCACTGTGGGGTCGTACTCGTACGCCTTGACGGCGGTGGAGCAGCCGCCACACAGCGAAGGCAAGCCGCGACCGCCTCTTTACTTTCTGTGCTTCTTCCCAGCTCCGGCTTGTTCTTTTTACTTGCAGAACCGGAGAATTCGGGCTCTGGAAAATTATTTTTCAGACGCGAGCACTCGTACTAAACCGTAGAACTGTGCAACTGAATCAGAAATATGTTCGGACACCTTTTAGTTCCGAGGAAATTATTTGCCCATCAAGTTGACCTTGCGACGCCTTTCAGATTCGTCTATGAATTTGGATGGGTTTGGATTGGTATTGCCCAAGATAGTTGAATATTGTTTGGTTTGTCAATGCAGTGTCCTGGTATGTTGGTTTGCAGCACTTGCCAGGTCTAGCTTACATTTTCACTGCCAAAATTACCATTGCAGTCGTAATACTCTCTCCGTCCCATAATAATTGTCTCAGATTTGGACAAAAGTGAATGCATCTATACATAGAACATGTCTAGATACATCCACTTTTTGGTAAATTTGAGACAGATATTTAGGGACGGAGGGAGTAGTTTATTTCATTTTCCCTGTCAATTTACCATTGTAGTTGTACTACTTTATTTTCCCTTTGCTATTCATTGCAATACCCCTCAGTGTAGCCATGAAATGCTTGTGCCACTTTGTTTTTGTACAGTGCAATGTGTTTTCTATTGCTTTTCTTCTTAAATACATCTAAGACCGTGTTTCTATGTGCATAAAAGTCTAGTCTTATATAACTGGTTGGCTGCTATGTGTGGTTTCGCAGGTTCACACGGCTATCATTCTGTACAATTACTACCACAGGAAGATGGTTCCGCAGCTTGCTTTCGCTGAGGCCAAGCGGTTTTTTATGTGTGCCTCTCTTGCTGTTGGAGAAGATTTGCTCCCGTACTTGAGTATGATCCATGACCGTGAGAACAATTCTGGAAAGCACGGGAGCTTATCTGTTACTGACAAAGAAGCAATAGATGCTTGTGAGCTCGCTGCAGAACTCGACCCGACTAAAGATTATCCAGAAGTGGGATTGTGGCCAATAGCGAAAGTTGCTGTGCTTCTTCTGGACCCTACAAAGAAAAAATGTTTGATTGAGTATAGTGCTGAAACCCAGGGTGTCTGGTCAATTATAGAAAAGGAATATGATGCAGCAGCTGGTATTTCACACAGTACCAACCAGCCAGGAGGCCAGGAATCAACAAAAGAAAGAAACGTTGGTACTTTCGATGGACCATTTATGCTACAGCAACTAGCATTTTCAGAGGTGGAGTGTAGAACAGGTCAGATTTATCATTACAGCCCTTAATTTTGAACAACTAGCCATTCTTCAGTTTTGAGTTAGCAACGTTTCCTCACTTGGAACAGGTTATTAGTAGTATCACCAACTATATTTTTCATATCATCAAACATACTTTTTTGAGTTTTATCATCAAACATACTGACCAGAACAAGAGAGCGTGGATCAGAGTTTATGTCAAATTTCTAAATAAAGGTTTACATGAGTTACAGTTTCAAATCGTACTAAATTGAACTGCAAATGAACCAACACTGAGCTTGAGTCGTGCACTTGCTTTACAGAAAACAAGAACAACTGCATGGTCCCATAATGCATTCCAAAAATGTGCCTCTTACTTGCTTTTAATTCGTGTAAAACCATTTACTCAGGCAGAACAATAACATCAGCAAAGAAAAATTCTTAAGTATTTGTCGTGGCACTGTTCCTCTCTCTTTTTTGGTTGTGTACAAGATATTAATAATGAAACTTGATTTAATTTTACCAGCAACAACTTCGGACACTATAATGGTTAATTCCCTTGTACATGAATAAATAGCAGCTTATTGTTTGCTAGAGAACACTATTTATATGTTTCTATAAATATGATCGTGTAAAAGTGTGATACATGAACTTGATTTGTTAACAATTTGTGCATTTTCTGTTTGATCATCATATGCATCGTTTGCTGCTCATTATGTATTTTCTTAATAGGTATGAAGAGCTCAGATTTGCTTATTCTCGATGAAACTTTGGCATACTCATTGAGTAAAGTAAGGACGACTACCAAGTTGTTCATTGTGCAGTATAATAAGCAAGCCACTAAAGGCAACCTTATGGAAATTTCTCTAGAAGAATTGATTAGCAGGTTTGCTTTTACCTACTAGATACTTCTAAGATTTTAGTTTATATCTCTTTTGATCAACCACTCCTTAGTTTATTAAATAAGACCATTGTAGGGTACAATTTGATGGTAAGTGACACCCTCTAAAATATGTGGCTTAGCTTAATAACGAATAACATGTCAGTACAAGTTGCTTTGCTATAGCTCTTCCTTTTTTTCATCTGGGGGTAATGCATTCCATGTACGTGATGTTGTTCTGCTTGTGTAAATCATATTTATTTGCCATTTTCCATTAAAATGGGGTTTTTTCTCAATGATGTATGATTGTTAGCTCTTGCTATTTCTCGGTGATACTGACATTTTCAGTTTTTCCTCTTTGACAGTATGACCGGTCCCATATTTGTAAATGATCCTTTCCCGAAAACAACATCTGTAGTTGATTACTATCACATTCTTCCATATAGGGAGATTTTTATTGAAGTCCTCCACAGGTAACATAAGATTCTTTCTCAGTTTTGTATGCGTGAAACTAGGGCAATAGGTCTTATCAGGTATGATGGTAATTGGTCGTAGCACTTGACACTTTTCAGGAAATGGCCTGCTGATCCCCAACGTGGATTGCACTCTGTGATAGATGAAAAATTGGAAGAGCAAGCTGAGAATAGCATGTCTAAGATGCAAAAACGAATTACAAAAGTGTCAACTCCAAAGCAAAACAAACGAGCAATAAAAGCAACTGGTGCCAATAGCAACCAGAACTCCAGCATCAGCAAGCACAAGAAAAGTAGCAAACGGAAAGCTGAAGCCTTCAGGGCTACATCAGCAGTGGGTCCAGATGATGAGGGCCCCATTACAGAAAATGGATCACTTATTGTTCCTTATGTCAAAACTTCAGGACTCGTGACTAATTCATTAAATACAAAATCAACAGCAGCAGTAAATGGAGGATCCATACTCCTACAATCTGGTGAGTCATATTTTTAACCATATTTAGATATGATCAATCCATTGTTCATTATTAGTGTTCTGATACAATCAACTTTAGGTGGACAAGTGGACAAAAACAAAACACAGAAGCAGTCTATATGTGGCAATATGCCCCAAGATGTCTTTCCTGCATTGGTAAGTTAAATTACAACTTCTAAGTATTGGAAAATTACAATACTAGCGCGCATTAGGATCACATGCAACCTCTGAAATGGCTATAGAAGTAAACTTTCACATATGATGACCTCGTAATAATTACAAATTATATTGTTCCATCCGTATCCATACAAATGTTTGTTTGTGTTTTCCTACTCTCTATTATTATAAGGAACATGAAGTTGGGGCATTTTTCATGTTGCAACGTGAACGTTTTGGTTATGTGTTAGAACACACTCCTTGTGTTAGGGATTAGGGTGAGGGGAGGAAGCCAAACCAATCCCATCCTACCAAATAAGGAATAATATCCCATTAATTAAGAGCATCTTACTAGTTAAGGATATCCTTATTGTTAGGAAATATCAATGGGTTAAGATCAAATCCTACTGCTAGGGGCCAATTATCTCTATATAATGAGTGGAGCAACTCTGTCCATGACTCCATGCTCAATCAACCAAAGAAGTGTATATCCTTTTCATAGGTCAGTTTCGGTCTCGAGCCTTGTCTCGTCTAAGCATAATCTATCATAACATCTTCTGGTGACCACATAGCCGCCATAAGTTAGGCAAGTATTGGCTAACAGTTGTTTTTTTCTACGCTAAACAGTGGGAAAGACTCCCACTGCAATTTTTAAATTACTTAAGGATAACAGTATTTATAAACTTATTTACAAAGAGTGAGCATAAAAAAGATCAAAACAAATTCTAAGTTTGTGTCTGTAGCCAATCTTTCAATTCTTGGTCATGCTTTTTTGGATGCCAAGTTGTGCCTTATGAGGTTATGAGTATGCCAAGTTTCTGTGTGATTTATTTACTCTGCTTCAACTTAATTAACAATCGTTGTACCAGGCACCATTTGTTGATCCTGCAATCAAGAACGGTGCTTTGGAAAATATGGAAGTGACCGAAAAGTCAGGTTGGGATAAACCACCTAGACAGCTTGTTCTTATTTTTCATTATTGGTCATCCAAGTTTTTCACCTATCTGTTCCCAATTTCATTGAAGGAGGTGTCACTGAGAACAATAATGATCAGATGTACGATTCGCTGCGGTCAATTCAGAAAATACGGGATGAAATTGTATGTTATATACTTATATGTTTTCTCTTTTCTTTCAGACAATTTTTTATCGATAATTATTTCTTTCCTATATATATTTTCTAGTTGAGAAGGTGATGTGAACTCATCCTGTTCTTTATTTGTTTCAGCTTCGCAAGGAATGCATACTTCAAGAACGAAGTATTCAATGTGATATGGACATTCAGACAATCTTGAATGGTACTGTTATGTTAGGAGCCATACCATATCTTGAAGTTCTGCTAAGTTGTGCCAAGCCACATTTTTCATTATAGAAGAATTATCCAACGCACTCTGTAATGAAAAAATCGTCCAGCGGAAGTGGCATAATTTGGCAAGAAGGTGTTTCTATATTGGTTCCACATTTCTAGTACTCATCATATTTATACCTTATGCAGAAGGGAAGATGACACCCAAAGCGCTGTCAATAGTAGACAAATATATGGGAACTTGCTCAAATATGACGGAAGTTGCCAATTCATCCTGCTCTGGAGATGGCAGTCAAACCATGAGCAGTAAGAAGAAGAGATTGAAGGAGGTACTCCACGGACGCAATAAATGCCAGGTAAGAAACTTCGAGCAGAAGTGATGTATCAGAATTTTTGAATGGCACCTGTAATTCTGACACTTGTCAATGCAGGAGCTTGACGAGATCTGCAATAAGTGCGAGTGGATACTCCCAAGATACGCAATAATAGCTTCAGTGGCAGATGGTATATCTAAAGATTTACTTTTATCTCTTTATTTTATGCATGGGCAAGTGATTGGGTCCTTGGACCATATAACTGATATACACTTAAGAATTAGGAATAACATACAAGTAGGTCTTATGCCACGTACTTTCTGATTATCGTTTATTGAGTTCACAGTCCCTACCGTTCCTCATAAGTTTTATGCATTGAAATGACAACATACATAGTGTACTACAGGCACCATGTGTGGGCCAATAGAGTTTTTAAAGTGTCAAATCAATAGACAACTTGCCGATTGTCACTAAAGACATGTGTGAACCTTGTCGGCTTATTAGAGACCGCTTCTAAGCTCTAGCAGTATCATTGCAATCACTTACGAGGAACTGATTAGGTCTGCAGCTAGCAGTAACTAATAACTTCTGTTTGATTTGCTATCATTGTCTCTCCTTCAGAGCTCACACACATTATTTCGAGCACTTCTTCACTAGTCATTTTTCTATTTTTTTCAGGAATGTTCCGAGCCAGTGTGCGTCTTACATGCCCTGATTTTGACATGAACATCACCGGTCGTCCTTGTACGACCCCACGTGAGGCGAGGTACTCTGCAGCTGCTAATATGATAGTGGAGCTTCACAAGAAGGCAGACGAAGAAGAATAGCACGAAACCTGATGCAAAGTTTCCTAGTTAAACACTCAGTGTTGGAAGAGCAGACGAGCTAGAAACCATAATAGTCAGTACAACTTTGAATCAAACTCCGTGAGAAAGATAATTGCGATGGTACCTTGTCTAGCTAGTTTACCTTCCAGATATTGACCTCTCATGTTGTTGTTTGTGTGGATTGCTATTAAGATCGTGATAAACATCATAATATTATTTTTAAATCCTGTGAACGCTACTTCCCTGTCAATTTTTCAATTTTGTGATGGGGATGAACACAAATTATCGACCTATCTAATGCTGGCGTAGAATTTAGCTGTTGTCATGATTGTTCTAAATTTGATATCTGATCTTCAGGTCAGTACATATTTTCCAGAAGACAATATTTTGATCAGACGGGGTATATTTTGTAGGAAGTGTTTTTTGTGTGTGTAGGAAGTCAGGTTCATGAAGCTAGAAGAACTGGTGCTCTCTTCGAATGGAGGCATCATCCTTTGAGTTCGAGGTACTCAATAATGTGGTTCAAAGCAGCAACGGCTCTCTCACGTGCGACTGATTTCAAGTCTTCAACCATTTGCACCTCTTCTGATATAAGGAAAACTGCATCTCATGAAATAAAAACACAAGAAAGACCTCCTGAAAGGGCATTTTCGGTCTGCTAGGTTTTGATTAGTGATGACAACACAAAAATGAATTCTAACTGTGTACTTGAGTATATGCATATTCAGAACTGTTCGTAAAAAAACATCGGAGTTGAAAAAAAGGGGTTAAAACCAAAAAATGGCTAGAAGATTTCCTTCCTAGACGATCCAGAAGTTCCGGTCCCCCGACCGGAAGTTCTGGTGTTGGCTAATTTCGGCTAAGTCTTTTTTACTCCAACCCCTGGCGTGTGCGGAATTTTGGCCGGAACTATTGCCGGAAGTTCTGGGTGTGGCCCAAAAGATTTTTCCCTAAGTTAGAAATTGCCTACTCCCTGGTGCAAGCCCCGGAAGTTGGACCTGAACTCACCCGAGAAGTTCCGGCCTGGTGACCGGAAGTTCAGGCCTTGACTGGCTAAGAAATTCGCTAAGTCACAATTTGCCCACACCCTGGCCTCCCCGGAACTTTGGCTGGAACTTTGTCAGGAACTTTTCTGGTGACCGGAAGTTCCAGGTTAAGTTCCATTCTCCTAGACGAAATAATTCATACTCTTTCTCCTCTATTAATGTTGAAGCCCATTTCTTAAAGATCTCCATATCCAACCGTTCAAATCCGTTGATACTCGGAGATCCGAAGAAAAAGCCCCCAATGTACAACTCAACAAAAGGGATTTCAATTCCCCCTCATTCTCTCGAGGGGCTTTCGAATCTAGGGTTTCCTATGTCGATGATCTAGATTCTTCATGTTGCTAGTTGGTGCTTAGTGATTCCTTTGTGGATTAGACATGTTGTGGTCGTGATGAGAGGCTCAATTCAGTTGTGGATGTGTGCCTCACGGATTGTTATAAGGGATTGTTCTCCGCCCTAAAAGAGTTCATAGTGGAATGTCAACTCGAACCTTTGTGGTTGATTTCATCGGAGAAAAAGATGAGACCTTTATGGTGTTGAGCCGGCCTTGTGGTGGCTCACACCTCTCCAACGAGACGTAAACCTTTGTGGTGGAACTCGGGAATAAAACTTCGTCTCCTCTTGCTTCACTTGGTTACATCGCTCTACTCCTTTACCTCTTAACGTTTTACCTTGTTTATCTTAGTTACTTACTTTCTTAGTTGCATTCCCATCATCTAGTTTGCACATCTAGATAACTTACTTATTGTCGAGGCTAAAACTGAAAAAGAACTAAAAAATTGGCTACCACCTATTCACCCCCTCTAGGTGTTAGGTTTCCTTTCACATCCTAACTACATGTTGTTCTGAGTTTTTTTGGTACAAGGACACCTATTGTTCTGATGTGTTGGCGAAAACACCAGCCTCGATTGCACCACGACCCGCTATGTACAAACCACGGAGCAGCACGGGCTTATAAGAGGTCTTGGGTCCACTAGCCACATAGGTTGGGACACTCCACTTAGAGCATTTCTACGGGGGCCTCCAAAGGCCGAACGCCCAAAAAACACCACCAAGCGACACCTTAATGGTTGGCCCTCTCAGGGTGTCGGACATGAGTTCGAGAGGCCGTTCGACAGGGGTCGCTCGTCCGTCATACACACAAACCGCATCCAGAGATTAATTTTATAAGGAGTATGGCCAAGAAATACGTAATCTATAGGTTTTTTTGTCCAATCTTACGTTTAAATGTATATTTTTCTTCTGTAAGTTACGAGAGTGCCAACCTTTATTTCTCGGTTAACTCAGTTTAGAACCTGGCATGAGATCAATATAGCGTCCCTTAACTGGGATGCAAGCTTTTGGGAACATGAAAATAGAGGAGGTTGGGGTGCTGTTCTTAGAAATGACATGGGTAAAGTTTTGCTGACTGCTTGGGGGGGGAATTGATAATTGTCCAAATGTTGAAATGGCAGAAACCATAGCGTGCCTCCATAGTATTAAGGCGATCTTACCAAGATTTGCGGGTTTGGTTCATTTAGAAAATGACTGCTCCTCTCTTATTTCAGAACTGAAAGGTGAAGGCAGCAGCAAATCGGTGACATTTGGAGTTGTCATGGACATTAGACGTGTACTAGAGTCTCTTCATGGTTATAAGGTGACAAAGATTAACAGATCTGGTAACGGAGTTGCCCATCAGCTTGCTAGAATGTTTAAGCAGGGAGTAGGTGTTGGTGTTTTGGTGGTGTCAGCGCCTCCCTGCGTGGTGAGCATGATCGATCGTGACTGTAATGAACTTTACTCGTATTCTTAATTTATAAATCTTAAAAAATATATATAGCGTCCCTTAAACGTTTTTAGGATAAACCAACACTTTCGAATATGATATTCTTCCTCTCAGCAATCCCATTGGACTGAGGAGAATTGGCAGACGTTCTGTCATGGATTAAACCATGTTTTGAACCATTAGAAAATTACTCTACACCATGACCGGATCGAACCCTTTTCATCTTTCCTTAAAGTTTATTTTAAATTTTTGCCTTACAAATTCTAAGTAATATAAAGTTTCATCATTTGTTTTCAAGGTATATACATAACAATACTAATACAGGAAATCATCTTCGACTCATAGGTGCAGATGCACCTACTATTCAAAAATGGATTTCAAAAGTCAAAAAATTCTTAACAAAAACTTCGTATATAAGCCTACAGATTACATGTTTGGACAAAAAGTTTCGTGGAGAAATGCCATTTTTTGTGAAGTGTAAAAATTATAAATTCCGGTCCTCCAAAACAAATTGTCATGAAACTTTTGTTTGTCTTTTTACCCAGGCCATAAAAATGACATTTTAACAAAACATTTTGTGCGGACGTAGAATATACAGATGTATGCCCGAAATTTGTGCTGGAAACTTTTGACATTTTATCTATTTTGTTTACATAATGGGTTTCTCTAGACATACAAGCCGAAACACCGTGTCCTACTAATACCTAGTATAATCATCAATTAAAATCATGAATAGTTTTTTCCACTTGTTGCTCACAAACCACACATCTCACCTAAATCGGAATATTTGATCTCTCATAGTGTCAAGTTTCTTTCCTGCTCATAATTTTGAGGCTTGTGAGCTTGTTTAGTTTGTATGCAAGCATGACAAGTAGTACTAAAGTGGACCACGGAATTAAATCCATAGTAGCAGGCCATGAAATACAACCTAATATGAAAAAATCTTGAATGCCAAATTTTTAGTCTCATTAGCACTAAAAATACCTTTTCATAATTCGTAACAGTTCCACAAAGAGAAATAAAACCGCGTTTACAAAAATAGCATGCGGCACAAGAATGTCAAAATTATAATAGCGAAGTCTCTAATCATATGCATGTTTAAAGCTTACTTGCATGAGTCTTACAAACTTGGTGGACACTGTTTTGCAGGCTAGTGTAATTGTCTACAACTCTACATCACTGCAATATCTCATATGTTTCTCGCCAACATGTGATTTTCATCCATTCAGTATGAGCACTTTTGGAATCTAAACATCTTATGTGCCTTATATTAGCTTACAAAATTGATTAGAAGATGAATGTAGGATTATTTCAAAAAAAAAAAGATGAACGTAAGGATTTGTGTAGCTCCTGGAAGTCTCTAACTATATATAGATCCGTCCAATTAATCCATAATCTCGCTGGTGGTCTTGGTGATGAGATCCCATGCACTCCTCACATGCCTCTCCTCCTGCAGCGACGACCCCACCGCGAAGCGGAGGACGAATCTGCCGCCGACCACCGTGTGCGCAAGGTAAGCCTTGCCGGTCCTGTTGAGCTTGTCCATGAGCGCACGGTTGGCTTCATCGGCGTCCTCCTCCGTCATGGCTCCACTGGCCTTGATCCTGAAGCAGACGAGCGCAAAGTTCCTCGGCACGACGACCTCGAACCGGCCATCGGCACGGACAGCATCCTCGAACATCTTGGCCATGGCCACGTCGCTACGGATGTGCTCCTGGAGCTTGGCGGTACCGTAGGTGCGCATGACCATCCAGAGCTTGAGCCCACGGAAGCGGCGGCCGACGCCGACCTGCATGTCCTTGAGGTCCGTGACCTCGCCGGAGTCGGTGGCGCCGTTCTTGAGGTACTCCGGCTTCGTCTCCAGCGAGCTGCTTAGGCGGTGAGCGTCCCGGACGTATAGGCAAGTGCAGTCGAGGCATGTGAGGAGCCACTTGTGTGGGCTCGTGCTGATGGAGTCGACGCGCTCCACCCCGTCGAGGTGGTGGCGGAACTCTGGGCAGATGCACGCGCTGCCGGCGTACGCGGCGTCCACGTGGACCCACGCTTGGAACATGGCGGAGACGTCCGCGACGGCGCCCACCGGGTCGACGGCGTTGGACGACGTGGTGCCAACCGTGGCGCAGACGTAGGTTGGCACGAGGCCGGCGTCGGCGTCAGCCTGCATGGCCTCCAGCAGCTTGGCAGGGTCCATAGCGTAGTGCGTGTCGGTCCCCGTGGGAATGGTGCGGATATTTGCGGGGTCGAAGCCGGCGAGGCGGCACGCCTTGAAGAAGGTGGAGTGTGCCTGGTCCGCGGCGTACACGGTGAGGCGCGGCAGGTGGGAGACTCCGACGGAGCCGCTCCGGCGCAGAGCGGCGTCACGGGCGGCGACGAGCGTGACGAGCATGGCCTCGCTGGTGGTGCCGAGGATGACGCCGCCGCCGGTGCCACGTGATCCGCCAGAGCTGCTGCAGGTGCGGCTCATGAAAGTCGTGGGCAGGCGCAGGAGCAGCGCGAGCCAGTCCAGCGCGAGCACCTCCATCTCGGTGGCCGCGGGAGAGGCCTGCCACGTGAAGCCGACGGTGTCCATGGCCGAGGCGATGAGGTCTCCGGCGATGGCCGCGGCGCTGTTGGTGGATGGGAAGAAGGCGAAGAAGTTGGGGCTGGCCCAGTGCGTGGTGCCGGGCACGACGGCGGCCCTGAGCTCCTGCATGGTGACGTCGAACGGGGCCGAGTGGGTCGGCGGGGACGCCGTGAGCTCCATCTGCAGGTAGCCCGGCTTGACGTTGGGGAGCACCGGCATGGACTCGATGTTGGCGTAGTAGTCGGAGATGAAGTCGACGGCCTTGTGGAGGTAGGCGCGGACGTCCTCGGGGTTGAGCGGCTGGAACGGCGCATTGTCGTCGGCGATGGCGGCCGGGTTGGTGTCCAAGTTACTCATGCCGTTATCTTTCATGCTGGGAGTGGGATGGCAGGTCGCAGCCTCGCAGGGCCGGGACAAGCAAGGAGAAGAGGCAAGCTTGTCCCTGCGAGAAGAGCTTGGTGATCGCTCTTGCTGTGAGAAGAGCTTCTTGCTTTACTTTGGTTTAGTGAGCTTCTTGGTTTGGTCTTGTGAGGAGATGAGGATATTTATAGGTGGCATGAGACTGGACATGGCGTTGGAGTAATACTCCTACATACATAGCGAACGATCCAACCAGATGAGACTAGTGTTGAGTTGGGAAACGGCGTTTCGGGTTATGGGCGTAGATCAAACCATTGTATAATTTTTTTAAAAAAAATCAGGATTTCTTTTATATACATCAGGACATTTTGTGTTAGCATAAAAAGTTTCGTGGAAAAAAACACTTGTTGTGATCTCTGCAAAAAACAGAAAAAAAATCTCGTATTAAATCATTTTATAGCGTCCGGATTTGTCATTTTTACACAGGTCACAAAAAAAATTGTACTAATTAAAATGTCTTGAAGTATATCGGAAATTTTTATTTGACATTTTGAAAATTTCTTTTGAAGTAGTGGGTGCTTTACTATCTACGTGGCCACAATATGGTACAATTACAATCACGGAAAGAATTAGCCTCTGCAGATTGCTTTCGCTGGCGCCAAACAGTTCCTTACGCGTGCTTCACTTCCTGTTGGAGAAGATTTGCTCGCGTGCTTGAGAACGGGTCATGAGCGCGGAACAGGTTTAGGCAGGATGTAATGTAAGGTCTCTCTGTTACTGACAGCACATGAATACATGGCTGTGAGGTCGCTGCAGTTGATGCGTGTGAAGAACTGAAGATTGCCCAGTATCGATTGAATTTCATGGGGGTAAAGACATGTCAATGTGGCCAATATCAAGCTGCTAGTCTGACACTTGACTTAATTTCATTACTCGCCAACTAACAGATTGATACCAAATGGGACACTATAATGGTTAATTTCCCTTGGACCAGAGATGCTAGCTGCCAGTCGTCTGCTAGAGAATGCTATATATATGGTTGTATAGATATACTCATGTAAAAAATGTGATTTATGAACTTGATTTTGTTAAGATTTAGAAGCATGCGCATTTGCTCCACCTATGCATTGTTCGCTGATCACTATGATAAACTCATGGTCTTAAATAGGTATGGAGCGCTCAAAATTGTGTGTTCTTGACGAAACTTTAGCATATTCATTGAGTAGAAAAAAGAAGACTACCAGGATGTTCATTGAATATGAACAGACCGTAAAACAAGCTTGTCGAAATATCCCTAGAAGAGTTTTTTTTTACTTACTAGATAGTTTTATGACTGTGGGTCACAGTTCTTTTGATCAACCACTACTTAGTTTTCTTTGGGAATTGACCACTAGCTATTAAATAAAACCAAATATATTTTGATGGAAAATGATGTCCTTTAATATTCAAACAGTAGTTGCAACAGCCATGCTAAGCATATGGACATTCAGACAATCTTGAATGGTACCCTTCTTAGTTCTTCACATCTAAACATGGTTAAAGTGGTAAAACCGTGATAACACTGTAGAACTGTTACAGTATTTGGCAAACATTGTGGGCCTTTTTATTTTTGGGAGACATACATTTCCAAAATCATGTCCTAAATTGTGGATTGGAACACATTTCACTGTGGACAAATCGTCTGTCCCACTATGTGACGAACATAGCATCCGCCGGAAGTGGGGCAAGTTTTGGCAAGGATATGTTTATATGTAAGTTCCACACTCCTAGTACTCACATGTCTAAACGTTATGCAGAAGAGAAAATGACACCAAAAGCGCTGTCAGTATTGTAGACAAGTATAGGGGAACTTCCTTGAATATGATGAAAGTTGCCAATGGAGATGGCTATCAAACCGTGAGCACAGAGAGGAAGAGATTAGAGGGAGGCACTCCCTTGTACGCAATAAATCCAGGTACGAAACCTCAGGCTTGAACTGATACATTTCAATTTAAAAGATGTATGTACCTTTGACGCATCAGGGTTCGGTCGATGTTCACCAGAAACATGTGCAACCCTTGTAAACTTCAGTACGGATCACCTCAAGTCATAGCAATGCCATCACTTGTCAGTTAACTGATTAGGTTTCCAGCTAGCAGTAATGCTGTTTGATAGACTGTTATTTGGATGTTCTGTGACTTTGCTGCTGCACTGTCAATTTTGTGTGATGTGAGTGAACTCAATTTGTCTAGCTATTTCTTGAACTTTAGTTGGTTTATTTTGTTTTCGATAAAGGGGGTTAATATCAAGAAGATACCAATTCTGGTTGGTTTAAAATGCCTATGAGGCATTAGCTGTTTTCTTCTTCTTTGGTGCTCTTGTTCAGCCAATCTAGGTATCGCGGCCAGTAAACCAAGTGAGCCGCAAAGCATTTTATAAACGGGCATATGTGAGGACTGAGCAGATAGATAGTAGTGTGAATGAAGTCATGTTCATGAAGCCGGAATAGCTGGTGCTCTCTTAGAGTACTCAAAACCTTCCATTTCATCTAGATTCTTCCGTTCTGGAACCAAAAAATGTATTTCTGACCTGCATAACATGACAGATTTCAAGTTTTCAACCATCGCAATGAGCTGATGTACATCAACTCCAACCAACTAAAGTTCTGATATCAGGCAAGGGACAACTATATCCATGTCAAATAAGCAGTGAATGAAATATACCAACTCCAACATTTGGAGTTCCAACGTGTGAAAAATAACATCAGGCAGTGACAGTTATAATCCTTGTAAAATTCTGAAGTATAAACAGTACTACCAATACTCAGGCATTGACGAAATGGTCAAGCTAACATTAAGCGGGCAAACGACCAGGCCAAATTTGATGTGATTTATGAACTACTCAGAGGTAGGAATGGAGCAGAGCAAAGGTTATCAGGTAAAATAGTTCCCGTGAATTGTTGCCAATTGCAAAGAACCAACCTTGAATATCTATAAGAAAATCAAGTGCCACAGGCTAGTTCTTTCACCAGCAGATGTTTAGATCAAATTGGTAATGTGACAAAGGTGTAATCAATTATTTTTTATGTTCTGGATGATTCTTGCAACACAATATTACAAAGTTTCCAGACCTAGTATATTGCTCTACTGATGATTCTCCCAGCAGCAGACTGTCTTGTTTGCTGGCATTTAGGCTATTTATGTGAATCTCATCACTTTTGGATTGATTCATGAATTGCTTCTGCAGCATTTTTGTTAACAACCTGATGGCATCAAATTTTTGGTCTTATAAGGCTACCATTGTTCTAGCTTGCAGATACACAAATTAAACTCTAAAAGAATAGATGAAATAGAGGACTAGATCACCTCGCATAGCTTCTGGTACTCCACATGCTAGATTACGAACCTGACAAGCTTCCTCTTTCTTCCTATTATGCAATATATTGTCCATCCATCGAAATCAAAGATAGTGACTAAATACGTATTGAACCCTCTTGTCCATGATTTTGACAAAATACCTTTACGCTAGTTGTAACCACAAATGCACTCCTTGTAGTTAGTAACGTACATGGAATTGATAGCACTTTGCACCCAGTAAAAAGCCCTTCTAAGTTCTAACATAGTATTGATTATTATTTGTAACAATTCAGAATGGACACAAGTTCAGAACATCACAGTGAAACTACGCAAGAGTAAAATTCTGTCATGAGAAGAAAACCAAAATTATGCAAGCCTAGAATACAATAAGGAACCATGCAAATACAGCAATTCACGGAGGACAGATATGTGTGGAGCTGCAACACCCAGCAATTCATCAAATGTACAAACAAAAACAAACAACAATTTGAGGTAATTGCAAGGGATTCCACATTACATCATCCACATCCAAAGCAAACAAGAGTTTGAGGAACAGCTCTAAGTTTTTCCCATCAAATTCATTATTCTGTCATCAAATCCGTACCATGAAACCGAATGCCTCGCAACGCACCAGAAGGGAAAGGAAGGCTCGCAGCGTCGTCGAAGGGCCGCACCAGTTTCCGCCTCGCCTCGCATTGCGCCATGAGGCGAAGGGAATTACGGGATGTCCCAGGGCTTGGGCTCGGGGAGGGCGACGACCATCCCCTGGTGCTCCTTGCCGAGCACGACCTGGCACCCGAGGCGGGCGTGCTTGTTGAGCTCCCGGTTCCGTGAGGCGCGGGTGAGGACGTAGCGCTCCTCGTAGGAGGGCGGGGGCAGCTTCTCGAGCCACTCCTGCGCGATGTGGACCTCGCACTCGGCGGAGCAGGCGTCGATGTCGTCCAGGCGGTGGGAGGCCGGCTCGATGAGCCCCGCGTTGGCGAGCGCGCGGAGGAGGGTCTGGCCCGACAGCCCGACCACCTCCTGGCGCCCGCCGTCGAGGTCGATGGCGAGGACGCGCACGATGCGGTCGGAGACCTTCGCGGAGGCCGAGGCGGCGGGGGCGGCCGCGGCCGGGGAGACGGCGCAGAAGGGGCGGGAGAGCGCGGGGGCGAGGTGGAACGGGAGGCGGCGCAGGGCGCGCGCCGCGATCGCCATGGCTGCCGCGATGGTTAGGGTTCGAGCTGGAGATCTGGAGGATGGTGTCGTCGATGGGAAGGAAGCTGCGACTTGGTAGAGGGTGGAGGAGGTTGGCGACAGAGGGGAGTGTGCCTGGGTCACTGGAGTGTAGGCCCCACCTCCCAGTCTCTGGGCGTGTGGGTCCCGCTGTCAGTGTCCGTTGTGTCGGGCCTCACCATTTGGACCAAACGAACAACCGTCGTCTGATTAGAGTGAAATTTGGTGCAATTCCGTTCTGATTTTTTTTGAATGTGTGCACTATGGGTTCTTAATCTTTGTAAGGAATCTGGTCATATATGTATTTGTGATGACGTAGATGTATCCGACTCTGGGCGACTATAATGTCATGGTTTTTTTTTGCATTGTCTTCTCCTTTCTTACTACTTCCTACGTCATGCTCTGAGATGGATACACCATCGTGAAAATACAATGTTAGACCATTTCTCACCTTCATCGCGGTGATCCTCCTTGGTTCTCTTCTCGCCTTGAAATCACCGACAGTCCAAACTCATGTGAATCGTGAGACGTGAGAACCATCAGATTTCGGCGTACAAACAACGGTAAGCCAGCTACGACCGACCATGTTATTCCTTAATAGGTGCCAGACATGCCACGGCTCACAGGGTCCATCGGCTCGAGAAAAAGCGTAAATGTTAACTACTTACTAAAGTGTTGACCGAACATGCAGATAAGGAGGAAGACGTGTCTGGCTTGACAGCCGTGTGCATCGCGTGAGGATGTAGCGACACGGTGTTTTCGTAATAATCCTTAAAAAACGCGTAAGATGCGATCATCATCGAATTAGTAAATGAAATACTATGAAATCTCATATCCTCCCAATTAATTAATGGTTTCTAAATACGTATGAAAAATGGCACCATATTGGGCTTCAAAGTCCAAACCCGAAATTCAAATTCAGCCGAGAGCCGACGGCGCTCTCTTCTCTCTCAGCTCTGTCGGAACTCGAACACCGCGTAACTAATCCGGTCCGGTCCGACCCTGACCCTGAGCCGAGCATGTGCAACGGCCTGATCCGGCAGGTCGCCGTCATTCCCTCCCGTCCCATGTGAAGGCCGTCACGCGCACAGCTGCCACACCACGCCGTACTTCCCAACTCCGGCCGCACGCAAACCCCAGGCAGGCAGCCAGGCGCAAACCCCGGCGCCGCCGCTCCCCGCTCCGCCTCCTCGCCGCCACGACTCCGCTTCCCGCAGGTAAGCAGCCCCGCCCCCCTCCCTCCGCTCCCCTGCCCCTCCTCTGGCCTCTGCCTCGCTTTGATTCGACGCTGCCACGGCGGGGCAGCTCGCCCGCTCGCTTGGAGCTCGTCTCCCACCTCGCCGCCGCTTGCTGCGAGCGGGCGGCACCCTCTCCGCGCCGCGCGTGCTGTCTAGCTAGCTTCGGGGGTTGGGTTTGGGGCTGGTCTGCCGAGCGGGCTGGTCCGGCGGGTTCCGTCCGTGGACGGCGTGTCTGTCGTCCCCGGTGGCGTCTCCGGCCGCCTGGATCTGGTTCCCTTCGGTTCCGTGTGGGTCCGCTCCGGAATTTTCCATTTCGGTTCCGTCATCCGTGTGTGTGTGTGTGTGTGTGGCGAGGTAGGGTGCACGGGGGTCACGCCGCGAGGGAGGCGGTACAGTCTCTCTGTGTTAGCACTAGCTTCGACAAATCCAACTTCCTCTTAGGGGGGGTGCGGCATAACGCGTATGTGGACAACGTGTTCGTAGGTGATTATTCAGGGTCTCGCATAGGGTGGATAGTGTGGTGAGCAAATCGATTGGATGCTCGTGTTCGTCGTGAGCTGGGCCACTGTCACGTACCGTGCTTCCAGGTTGAGTTCTGTGCTGTACTCTGTATCGTGTTATCGTCATGCTTGGACATGCCATTGCTTCAGAGTCCCTAGACTGCTTGGAAATTTCGATGAGTACGTGTGTGTGTGTGTGTGTGTGTGTGTGTGTGTGTGTGTGTGTGTGTGACTCTCGGTCTTTGCCTGCCTGATGAACTGTACTAATGTTGCCGTGTCTTTTGTGTGCTGCTACAGTCAATCCGATGGGGTTGGAGGAAACACAGAAAAAGCTCCTCGGCCTTAGTCACCAGAGCCTGCAATCTTTGTGCAAGCAGTATAACCTTCCAGCTAACAAGAGCCACTCTCAGTTAGCATGCTCGCTCGCCATGCTTCTTGAGGTAAGTTTGAGTATGTACCATCTGTTTGAACTTAAAATGCCTGTATGTATTATGAGCTAAATATGTGAGCTACCAAGGGTAAAATATATTTGATACTAACTTTTTGGGGAAAGTAAATTCAGGACTGATGTGTACCATCTTTGTTTTCCAGAAGGAAAAGGTTAATTCAGGACCTCAAAGGGAAAAAATGATTCGTTCTACACAGGCTTCTCCTCTTACCTCTTCTGCCATGTTACCCAATATCAAAGAAGCATCCAGATGTATGTATAGAAACTTCTTTATCTTAAGCATAAATTGACATATTGCCAATGGTTATGGAATATGCTAGCAGACAAACTCATGGACTTGGATGTTGGTATATCTGACGAAACCTAATTTACTGCAGGCGGGCATGATAACCACAAAAGAGGCACATATAGTGACAGAGATGATGTTGATGTGCTGCATGTAAAGCGTAAAAAAGGGTCTAATAAGCAAGTGGGTGAAACATTGATGAGCGTAAGAAATTGTCACCATTGATTTTAATCTTGTTATAGTATAACATTTTCTCTGATTCAACCATATATTTGTCCCTGTAATGCAATATAATTAGTCTGCTGAGTTTTGATTGTAGTTGAGTACTGGATGCAGGCTCTTCAACTTTTAGTAATCTAAGCAATTTGATCCTTTAGTACAAATCGTCCTCATTTGTTGCCCGTGTACATTTCATGACATATTCTCTTTGACTGAAGCACTACTCAAATTCTTTGTATCAATTCGTTATGTTCCATGACCAAGCGAAATGTGCTACTGGAGTCAGACTATTTAGTTTTCCTGTGTAACTCATAGAGCCATCTGTTTCCCAGTCCTCTTTACTTGAACACCTGAACCTAATTTATGTGCCTTAGATGATATTGGTCTTGACATGCATGAGGGTGAAATGAATTTCCATCCAAAGTATATAATTTGGCAAGTCATCCAAGATTTTGATTTCCTTGAACATTTCATACGAATTGGTCGATGCCTATGTAGGATAGGGCAAATCTTCCCACCCATGGAAAATAGTTTCACCAATTTTTATAAATTATGATTTCTTTGAAATGATCAAGGTTGATATTTTTTCTTAATTCGCCAAGCCAAACATGAGAGTGACACTTCTTTTGTAGTGTAGGCCAACAGCTGTAAAAGTTCAAGCGTGCATAGAAAACTATGAGTTGCTGCACAAGTATGATTGAATTTGAATTCAAATACTGGTTGTTAGTTGAACAATTAACGTGCAGCTGTAGTGTTTGTTTTGTTCAATGAGCTGAAAATGTAGGCCCATGGCATTTTTACCTGAAACTATCTCTGCATTATACATTTTTTTACATCGGATACTCTTGGAGCATCATAGTTAATTTTCAGTCTACTTCTAAGATAGTGTTTCTCCGGGATCTGTGTACTTGTAATGCCTGCCACCTGTTTTGTTTGTATAAATTGTACATGCATTTCTTCATTCTTTTCTGTATCTTGAACCAGGACCTTGGTGCCAGAACGAGTCTTCCTCCTGTTTCTGTTAACAATGGGAAAGTAGACTATTTTGGTCCATCTTCTGGGCAAGGGATTGCTAATAATGTGAATTCTCAAACTGCCAATGGTATTGCAACTAGCTTAACAGCTCCGGGGCTTAAAACTGGAAATCATGTGTCAGCTGCTCATGTAAATGATACAATTTCCTTCATAGCAAGTCATCCTGTCCCTAATCGTGTGGTGTCAGAGTCTTGCAGCCATAAGACAGTTGGTGCAAATGGCATAGATAAAGGCAGTGGCTCGTCTAATGATGTCTCGGCAAATAAGAGTTCTCCTTTTCAACTTTTTGTGATGTCAGATGAGGGGATTGATCTATTTGTTGATCTTAATTCCACTCCAGGAGCTTGGATTGATAACTTCAAGGGGGGAGTGAGCATGCCTCCAAGTATACATCGTACTGAAACTGAGATGTTATCTAACTCTGTTAGCAGTCTTCGGAGTAAGAATGATCAGAACGAAAATTCGTCATCAGATAATAGCATTATGGATGTAGGAAAGAAGGGACCTGAGAGCATTGCTGCTTGCACCAATTCATCACTAGGTTCAACTGATTGTGAGAACTCTCGCTCTGGGTCCTGTCCACCTGATACAACTGCTCTAAACTCAACGTCATCTGCATCCACACTGCCTGGTACTCTTGTTGAAACTTCTGGATCTCAGGAGGGAGTTCCAGTGGTACATTCTTGTTTAACATCTGATGTTCAGAACAACATGTCACTTGATATGATGACTGGTGCTTTAGGCAACAATGTGCTTCCTCAAGAATCTGTTGATGTCTCAGCGTGGTCTGGAAGAAGCCATGCACCCCTGCCCGATGATTCCATGCAGCCAACTAAAGCAGACACACTGACTCCTGGTAAAACCAAAGTTTGTTTCAAGACTGGCTGCACTCTGAATGTTGTGGTTATAAGCGACTCTGATGAAAATTTGTGTCCGCCATCTGTGGAAAAACAGGACATGCTAGATGTTACTTCAGGGGTTAAGCTTACCCGCATCAGTGATAAAAGTGAACTCCTAACAAAAAGTGTACCAATTGAAGCAGTGCCGATGGAAGAAGATAATAGTCATGGTGCCACTTTGTCAAATGATCAAATAGCCAAGCCGACAGTAGCTGACCTGCCTGCCACAGATGCCGAGTCAGATGCTGGTTCTGCAGACCGTGGCGTTGCTGGAAACTTCAGCCTTGCAGACCCAACACCATCATCTGTTGCTACGGTAATTTCATTGTACTTTGATGCTACCCAAACTATTAGCTGTGCCCTAATACAAATATGCATGATGTGTTGATAGTGCTCATGTTCTTTGAGTGTACTTCTTAGTTACTCATGTCCTAGATTATGTCTGTTTGTTAATTTTGTATTCTAGATTTTCTGGAAACCCCAAGAAATTGGGTAAATTAATTAATCAAAAGTAGTTTAATCTTATATCTTTTAAAATGTATGACCTCATCGAGCTCAGGTTTTCCAAAATGAGGACCTCTCGCCCTACTCACCGTACGCATGAACATCTTGTAGTAGGTCTTAGTGTTTTTGGTAACAATAAATAAATCACAAAAGTTTTGTATTGAAAACACTTCAAAAACATTTATTTTCAGGAAGAAATCTTGCCAAACTAGAAAATCAATATTTAATGAGCTTCGAACGCGGATGATGCATTATCCCGTCATTATGTTGGCTTGGATCCTTTTTATCCATGCGTTGTCATTTATCTCCGTTGACTACACTTTCTTGTACTGACTATATTTTTCTTGAATTCATGTATTTGTAGTATTTCCTAGTATTCCATCGATGTGATTATTTTTCTATACAATATTATTAGCATCTGTGTGTGGCTGACTATATGCTGGACTGTGGTTCATTGCTTGCTTCTGTAGTTTGTTGGTTGATGTATTCTGTTTTATCCTCTTTTGCAGGAAAATGTTTTTACTCCCCTGGCCTTGAAGCATGGTGCAAAGTATGTTCTGTGCAAACATTGTTAACATATATGTTTTGTTAGTTGTGTACTTACAGAGCTCTTACTATTTTGCAGGGGAGCTAATAGTCCTGCTTCTGTAGACGAAAGAACATGTGATCCTGAGGAGTTACAGGGTGTACCTACCAGAAATATACTATTTAGCTTAAGAAGTGCTGCTGCTAGGCAGACCAAGCCTTCGACAGTACCCAGACGGTCACCAAGGCTTGTCCCACAGGTTAGTGCGTTAGTGGACATTGTTGTTGAGTTTAGTACTCCTCAAAACCACAAACTGATAGTAAAATGGGCATTGATCATCAGAAGCTGGTTAGCAGTTTAATAACAGTATTTTGTAGAAGGCCCTGCAGTAAAAAAAAATACTTCTTTTTACTCCATTTTTTAAAAATCAAATCACATCTCTTAACATGTTTTACTTCTTCCAAATGCAGTGATCACTACAACTGATGAGATTCATCGCCGAGAATGCACAGCTTAACTGCCATCTTAGTCAATTTTCAAAAGAGAGGGGGTGGGCGGTTGGCAGATAGAATACTTGCCTGCACCAACCTTCTCGCCGATTCATCTTGCTACCAAACTGATTAGTTTCTCTATACTTTTGTCAACAGCTCTCAGTGCCACCAAATGTTTTGCCTTCTTCTGTTACAAAGCATCTGTTATACTTCATACAGTGTGGTGCTCCTCATACACCATTGTAGAAACAGTCATAGTTATTAGGAAAGTTTTGACCCTGCAGTGTCTCCACCTGTATGTGTGTTGGTTTCCCTGTTTTCGTCGCTTGAATAACCTTGACATGATCCTTCTCATGTTCTTGGCATATCTGGTTTCGCTTTTATTCGGCGCCTCAAGCGGTGAATGATTTGCTTAAAGATGGCAGCTGGGAATGAACCTACCTTGTTACTTCTCATTTCAAGATGGGCACTGGATGCCATCTTACCATACTGTAATATATGTCTGGGTGTGATATTTGTACGGTAAGATGGCTATCAATGCAGAAGCCTGCTATTTGTTTATTTCCTGCATGTCCAAACATTATCACACATGATTGTCTGCCATCTGTGGCAGACTTGCCAAATTGGCGTTGCAAGTTTTGGTTAATGAAAACTGTAACCAATTATATTTTCTTCTCCTTTCGCGACTAGTTATATGTCTGACTAATTTGAGATATTTGATATGTCTAGTATACTGCCTGAGAGTTGTTGCCATTGGGGATTGTAAGGACTATTATCATAGTATGTAAGGATTTCTCAAGTTCTGAAAGTTGATCACCTAAGTGGGAATTGTAAGAACCAGTATCACGTTTTTGTTAACAATGATAAACCCTTCTTCCTGTAAAAAAGATACGTTGTTGACTTGTTGTGTATAAAAATGACAATGATAAACCCTTCTAGTGGTCATGTTTTGTCCTCTGGAGATGACAACGCCGTATTTCTTCTTAGATGATACCTCTGTTGGGAGTACACTTTTTTCCTGACAATCAATACCACGATATATTACGATAGTGAATAATACATGGTAGAGATATAGAGCTGACTAAGAAGATTACAGAATAAAGTCTAAACGTAAACAGCAGATCTTTGAAATCGTTTAACTCTTTCTTCTTCTATGACACCCTGAAGGCAGTCGTAGAAGAATTATAAAGATACCAAACCACAGATTTATAAATATCTTGAGGGTTCGCCTGAATGATAAAGATATCAAACCACAGACTTATAACTATCTTGAGGGTTCTCCCATAATTTTAACTTTGAACTGCAATGGCAAGAGTACGTTTTGTTAAAGTCAGGATTTGAATTTGGACATATGGTGGCGATGTCACGAAGAAATTTTGAAAGAATTAGGAGTGGGTCGAACAATTGGGGAGGTTATATGTTAAGGGAATTTTGAAAGAATTAGGAGTGGGTCGAACAATTGGGGAGGTTATATGTTAAGGGAATTTTGACGTGCCATAGTGTGATCCGTTTGACCAAGTGTACATTTTAATCATCGAAAGGTGGGACGAAACTATAAAGAATGAGGTTTCCCAAAAGTCCAAAGAGAGGGCTCCACGGAGCTTGATTTTTTGAAAAATCATCATCTCCATTTCAATTTTTTAGAACTTTGAAAAAATCCTAGATGTATATAGTGTATGGATTTGGTTACCAATCGAAATACCACGGTTGCCGGCGGTAACCGGATTTCTCGGTGCCCCCCCCCCCCCCCAAATGCGTTTACCGGATGAAAAAATCTCGGAGCATTAAAATTTGAATCAATTTCGTCCTTTAAAATCATATTTTTAATTATTTTTGATGTTTTAAGATTGAATTTCAAATTTTGTTTAAAAATTTCGGTCAGTAACCAACCAGTATTTCCCCGATAACCATGGTTACCGGAAATCCCAGCCCGCTCCGAGATTTTTTTGGAACCGGTATCCAAAATCTTGATGTAGTGTCAACTTCACATGTGTGCACAAACCAATACGAAATAATGTGTATTTTAGTCTACACAAAAATAACAAATCTGAAAAAAAATCGAATTTTCAAAATGTGCCTTTTTCTACTACTGTAGATAAAATGTGCATATTTTTACAGCTCAGATTCCCTGACCTTGGGATTATGAGTGCTCTAAGATAAACATGACCAAATAAAATGATTAGCACTTTGGTAAACATGCCAACTAACTCGATTGCCATATACTCGACAATGAGAAGATAATCAATGGCGTAGTTAGTCAGAATGTCACTCTCATCGCTGCGGTATCATCGTCACCAAAGTAGTCTCGTTTTAGCAGCTCGTTGTCGCAGAAGTGGTTCCGGGGAAAGCAAAGGTGGCCGACGGTGGATCCTCGCCTCTTCTTCTTCTTCTTCTTCTTCTTCTTCTTCTTCTTCTTCTTCTTCTTCCTCAAGCTTCTTCACGGGGAGAGCCACCAACCACCAGTTGGCGAGTAACATCTCCACATCGAAGTCGTCAGACGAGGACGAGCATAAATTCCTGGCACGGACTCAAATCCATCTAAAATACGCACGAGAATTCTAATAAACACGAAATTTGTCCGAATGTGAGAAGAAATCTACCTGAAAATCACTCACGGACGGATCGGGCGGGGCTAGCGGCTCCCGAGACGGCGACGACTCCGTGGCGGAAATCCTGTATGCTCGGTTCTTATCTTTTCAACCCTTGGTTTGACCGCAGAAACTGAGTACTCTTGGTTCGGAGGGGAAATTTTTATAAGACTGAATATTTTTTTCGATATGTGATGTTTTACGGTTGTTATGGCACTCTTTTCGCCGCGCAATCCGAAGGTGACGGTTATTTTTTGGTTCCGCGGTCACTAGGTGCTAGTATCAAGTTTCGTTTTTTGTTTGTTTTGAGAATTCAACATTTTGACTGATTGGACGCATTAACATTTTGGACTCAGCAGGCCTCCGTTAAGCATCATGTAATCAGGGAACAATTACCCGAACCAAACAAACGTTTCATGGTTCCACCATACAAAGTCCATGGTCAAATGACTCCTGTCGATCTCATGTGCGCGCCTCCGTATCAACTACTGTAGGGACACGACTTCCCCTCGCATCGCAGGCTGACGTGCGGGCCATGTATTTATGCCCACAGCCCAACCCCACATGGCAGCGAATGCTCGCCCGAGGAGAGTCCATTGGCTCTCCCACACCCTGCGCCCTGCGGCTCGCAAAGCTTTTTCTCGCTGCCACAGTGAAGAGGACAAAAGCAAACAAGGCGAGGGAGCCGCCTCTCCCTCTTCGGCTCTTCTCTTGTAATTGCATCCTCGCCCTCGAAGCACCTTCCAGGACCTCGGATGGGCCTATCATAGAGAGCCACGTTTTATGTCCTGCCCGCAGCGCCTCGGCCGGATTCCATAAACCGAGGCGGGTAGGCTAGTGAGCGAAAGAAGGGAGGCGCATCAGTCGAGGTAGAGAAGAGGAGTCAGGGAGCGAGGAGGCGGGGCGCCATTTTCTTGCGGGACGGGGTGACAGCATGGGAGAGGTGAGCTCGCCTACGGCCGTGACCATTCCTGTGTTGCTGGAATTTCCGTGTGGGGAACAGTTTCTTAGAAACCCTCCCCGTGGTTCTTCGCTTGACATGGTGAAGGTTTTTTTTTCCTGTAACCTCTCCTTTTGCGCCGACGGATTTCTGGTCGATTATTTCCATTTTTTATTTTGGTTAGGGTTTTGGGTGGTTTCCTGCCGTGTTTTTATTTTTATTTTTCCTGTAACCTCTCCTTTTGCGCCTGCGGATTTCTGGTCGATTTCCATTTTTTTTATTTTGGTTAGGGTTTTGGGTGGTTTCCTGCCGGGTTTTTATTTTTATTTTTCCTGTAACCTCTCCTTTTGCGCCTAAGGATTTCTGTAGATGTGTGGTCGATTATCAATTATTACTCGCCTAAAGCTTTTCGGGGTTCATTATTTCTGGATCTAACACGTTACATAATTTTAGCCTGTTTTTCTCTTTTGCTTCCTTTTGGTGATTTCCGGTACAGATTGCTTTAAAATTTTACTCTATCCTAGATTTATTTGGTCGCAAGCGATTCGAACAGTGATTCCGTGAGCTTTGACTTGGCTGGAAGCTATTTCTGGATCTAACACGTTACAGAATTTTAGCCTGTTTTTCTCTTTTGCTTCCTTTTGGTGATTTCCGGTACAGATTGCTTTTGGAGGTTTGATGACTGGTGATTTCCGGTAAAGATCGGCAACTCGCAAAATTTTACTCTATCCTATTTATATGGTCGCCAAGCCATTCGAACAGCGATTCCGTGGGCTTTGACTTGGCTGGAAGCTATTATGAGGTTTTGGTCGTACACCAGACCAGGAAACGAATGCATGATATCTCACATGTTTGCAACTGTTGCGACAAATTTTCTAAGACAATTTTGCAATGTGCAGAGTTCAAACGAACAAGCTGGCGGGACCGAGATGATGGAGAAACACAATGGCGTGGCAGAGGATGACGCCACTCTGCTCTTGTCGGCACTGGCGGGCATCAGAAATGTGGTACGAGGCAGACTCGGCAAGGGCTCTGAGGCCTCGACGATCCTTGACCAGGAAATGTCCGCCAGGCTCCTGCACCTCACCTGTAGACATGATGCTGTGGACTGTGCAAGGCTTATCCTTGATGGAGGCCAGGGGATCACAGCGCCCCACGTCGACACGAGGGATCACCTGATGCGGACGCCATTGCACATTGCCGCCGAGGCGCACTCGACAAGCTGTATCCAGCTGCTACTCTCCAGGAATGCAAGCACGGAGTTCAGCGTGGTCGATGGAAGATCCACTCTCGCGCTTGAGGTCGCGTTGATGAGCAAAAGGTTTGACAATGACATCACCTGCCAGTATTTGCTAGTAATAGCTAGTTTGATAGAAATCATTCTCAGCTGTCATGAATATATCTCTTATATATGCTTTGTCTTTAGGATTCAAGTTGATTGGTCAGTGGACAACACACTTAACGACCTACTCGCTCGTCTGCAACAAAAGGTTTGCATCATTACAAAACTCAAGCACATACCTGACTGAAAGGACATACAATGGATGCGTCTCATGCAAAACTGTCAACTTTCCTGTTTGTGTAGGAATTGAAGTCTGTGAGGCTTCTGGCAGAGAAAACCAGGGAGCTGGGGGAGGTGGCTTTTAGATGTGCAATGGAGGGGCGAGTAGCTGCTCTGGCCATGCTACTTCTTGTAGCTGAAAACAAGATATCAGCCACAGTGAGCGTGGTGATCAATGGGGTCAGGACGAAAAGATCAATTTACGACTCTGTTGTAAATGAGGTTCTGTCAATTGGAGATAGTTCAGCTAGAGAAGATACCGAAAGAAGGAAAGCATTGCTATGTGAGATTCAGCTACTTAACCAATTCGGGGCCTCGTCATGGAGGGACCCAAACATTGATAGGAGAGCCTTGCCCCCTCTACTTAGGGCTGCCAAGGTACTGATGTTCATGTTTTTTTTTACACTTCAATGTCACTACTAATTTCAAACTCTGCAATACACGATTGGATCAGTCAAACTCCTCTTTTTTTTCTGTGATTTCCATTACATAAAATGATTTTAATTAAGTACACTTCTGGGTTGCATTGCATATGGTACTGACGTACAGTCTCCTACATCCTGTTTTAGTATTCGATGTTTATTTTCAGGTCTGAAACTTTTTTAAAGACAAAAGAATTCTGGATATTCATTATGCATGAACTGGGTTACTATGATGATCATACCTTGAGCACTCGGTCTAGATTAAGATAGTACACCCTCCACTTTGATTATAAAAAAAAGTTTTGCATTTTCTCATATTTGGTTGATTCAAGATTGGTTTAATCATGCTAGGCCTAACAAGATGCTGTTCATAAATATGCAACTGATATACACTTACGACGATCAACCTCTTTTTGTAGGCTTTAGATACCAATGTCACCAAGTTGCTTCTTATGGGAGATGTTGATGTCAATGAAATCGACTTGGAAGGGAACACGGCACTTCACTGGTTCCTAAATAGTAGCTCAAGCACAGAGGACCCAAGGTGTTATTCTAAGAAATTCTGCTACATTACCAGCTGAAATGGAACCATGGAAGATATTTTTTCTTGTTATTTCGAATGCCGCTCACTAGTTTTGTGTATTTGTACAGGATTGCCTGGCTTCAGCTGAAGAATGGTGCCAGAGTTTTACAAGGAAATAAAAAAGGTCTCACACCAGTGCACAGCGCTGCAGCCAAAGGCAATTATAAGGCTCTTAAGGTAGTCTTTTGTTACCTACTTTGTTAGGGCTTGATAATAGTACCAAGACTAATTGGTACCATCTTTCTTTGCTTTGTATAAGGCACTTCTCCAATATGCGGACTGCGTCGATGTACCCTCAAAGAGCAAAGAAACCCCATTATTCCTTGCAGTGAAGAATGGTTCTTTGAGCTGTGTGCAGCTTCTTCTGCTGTCTGGGGCTAGCACCAATGCACAGAACCTACGGTGAGCAGTAACTCTGAAGAACTCTAGTTTTCGATGACTTGGTCGATTTAGTGTAACACTATTCTTTGATAATGAACAGGAAGCAAAAGCCAATAGACGTGGCTACAACTGACAACATGCGTTTTCTTCTCAACCCCGCTAATATGACACAGTGTAAGATAACTTGCTGACATATTTTCAAATATTTCCCTCATTTTGTGTTTGATACTTCAACCTAAGCACATGTCCCAGTATAAGAACTGTTTTGTTATATTTGTTCACTTACTTCGATATATTTAAGGAACTTGATTATTTAAATTCACATTAAGACTGGTTAGATACTCTTGGTTTTACTATAGAAATAGTGGATATCTAGCAAAGTGCATTTTAAAAGAAAACTATGTTCTTTTTAGTGGACAATGGCTCAAGGGGGAAAAACTGTGCCATGAAAAGGAAAAGGTGCAAAGAGCTACTGGATGATGACTTCAGTGTGGATGATATACATGCAAGGTATTATTTGTATATATATTACATAATTACATTAAATTGGAAACTGAAGTTAAGATTAAGACATCACCTTTAATATTATTGCAGCTGTGCTATGTGAAAGAGCCACACTTATCCTAAACTAGGTTGTACACCCTCTGTAAGTTTTCTCTATTCAGTTACTTGGATAATGCAGCATCGTAGTGTGGGATTTTTTTTTTGTTTCACATATAATTAGCTATTGTGTTTTTCTGCAGGAATTGAACACATTATATGTGAAATATGATAAAGGGTTGTTTCCTATCAGAATTTCACTCAGTAAGGAATCTATTGTTTTAAAGCAAATGATTGCTGAACAGATTGGATACCCAGTTCTGTCCACAACTTTCTGGGCTGGTGGTAAGAGTCTTGCTGACAAAATGACACTGAGTCCGTATGGGTTGAAGGAAAATTCATTAGTTCAACTGAATTTGAAGTTATTTGACGGGTACGTATTGTACACACTATACAGCTCTTTCTGCCAAAAGAGTCGCTCTTTATGTCACTTTTCTGCTTAACTCAATGTGCAGGCAGCCTCCCACCAAAAAACAGAAGCCGGACGCGCCAAATGCCAAGTCAAGTATAATTCAAATTGGGCATACATCCTCAAGTATCGCATCTGATGTTAGAGTAAGTAATGGGCCTGGGCCCATTAGTTTTAAGGGTTTACTTAGGGGTCAAGTAAGCCTTTCTTGGGAGTCAAGGAAACCCCTCTATATAAGGAGGGGAGATGTATCAATCTAATCAAGCAAGAATTCAGAGGAAAATCCTCCCTCTTGCCCGGCCGTGGGACAGGATCCCCGCGGCCGGCGATCCAGCGCGCCCTCGCAGCTCTCTCCCTTCCCCCTCAAACCCTAGCAACCATAACATCTGGTATCAGAGCGCTTTGGTTCGATGAATTCCCTCGGCCTCCCCACCACCACCGCCGCCGCCTATACTGGCGCGGCCACCATCACCTCCCAGCAGCTGCCGCAGGGGCAGCAGCCGCTGGCGTGGGACGCCGCCGCCCACGCACCACTGGCGGCCGTTACGCCGCTCGACCTCTCTCTGATCGAGACGCTGCAGGCCATCCGCCTGTAGATCGCGGAGCTGCGAGCGGCCCTGCACCCACCGTCCCCGCCACCGAGGGCCGCGCCGTTTGCCCCACCTCGACATCCAGTCTGGGAGAAGATCGATGCGGTGGCGGCCTGGGCGTCGCAGCACAAGCGGTCGCCGCCGGCGCCGATCCCCGCACAGCCATCGCTGCCGTGCTCGGCCGCGACCACGGCGCCGGTCACCACGGCGCCGCCGTCCTCGACTGCTGCCCACCACGTGTCAGCGGCGGTGAGACTGCAGGCTGCTGCGTGCGGCCTTCTAGCGCGTCGGCATGTGCGGGAGATGCGTGATTCCAGCTGCAGCGCCTCCAAGTTGCGCTTCACGGCGCACGGGACCTCGTTCTCGTCCGCTGTGTGGGAGATCTTGGGCACTCGATTTTCCCCACGGGTGGCGGGCACGCTGTTTTCTCCGCGGGCAGCGACCTCCACGTCTATGACATCGCCAGTCAGCCAGCGGGGAGAAGACATGGTGTCACAGACGGGACCGCACCGCGTAGTGCCACGGCATTCCGCTGCCGGCCGCCGCGAGGGCTCCCTTGGTCCCGATGGCGTCCTTGGGATCCAGGGGGCTGCACACGCACAATTTCGACGCGCGGAGGATTCTTGCCACATCGTTCGGAGTAAAAAATAAAGAGTCGGAGTCTCATTCGGGTTAGCTTATTTCAGGTCCATCCACTAAGCCGAGATGTAAAAGGCTTAGGTCGATATAAGAGTCGGAGTCTTGTTAGGTTGCAGCTCGAGGACGAGCTGCGTGTCCAGGTAGGGTGTAGTGTTAGAGTAAGTAATGGGTCTGGGCCCATTGGTCTTAAGGGTTTACTTAGGGGTCAAGTAAGCCTTGTTTGGGAGTCAAGGAAACCCCTCTATATAAGGAGGGGAGATGTATCAATCTAATCAAGCAAGAATTCAGAGAAAAACCCTCCCTCTTGCCCGCCCGTGGGACAGGATCCCCGTGGCCGGCGATCCAGCGCGCCCTCGCAGCTCTCTCTCCCTTCCCCCTCAAACCCTAGCAACCATAACATCTGAGGATTATGTGTATGATGTTTTACTAGCTGACTTTGCCAGTCCGACGGATCAAACTCGTCCCTTACCCTCTCTGGTGGAGACCATACCTGTGTCCGGTATCCATCAAGGAAACATTACACAGGAATCATATGAACTGACACGCACTGGCCGTAAATTTGGAAGAAGGATAACTTTTGAATTCAAGAAAGTCAGGGATGCTCGGAAGACCTGGGACGGAAAGATAGGCCTTGCAGATTTCAGAGCACGGAACGGGGAATTGTTGTTGGGTTTGAAGAAGTCCGCAAGAGAATGCGATAAAGATGAAGATTGGAAACTTGCATGGAAAGAGGATTGTTTGGCGCAAGCTGGAATGCTGAAAGCACTTTTCATGAAGGGTGACAAAGTTACTCCATACATGGAGAACCTTGTTCAGGAGTTGTTAAGTGCTGACCCAAAATGGGGCTGGTCTGATTGGTTTACCAGATTTCAGATAACCAATTTGGCCTTCAAACCTAGTCATCGAAGGCTTCATGTCCCGCATGACATCTGGAGGTTTTACGAAACCGCCAAAACGGAGGAGGACAAGAAAAAGTTCCAGGATATCATGGAGTCAGTGGCGGTTCCTTTGATATGGGAGGAGGAAGGTCTTGGAGCTGTTCCAGTGTTTGTTCCTACACTGGACCGGCATTTGAAGAGGCACAATAAACCGTATGATAACGATGCAATGGGCTGCCATCTTGTTGCACGTAACTACGGCGGACATGGCAAACTGGTAATTTAGTTTTTCCTTGTGCTGAAGAATTTAATATTACAATGATTCTCATGGATATATTTTGCATTTTCTAGCTCGACTATATGCGAACAGAACTACCTATTCCTATGATTCTTGGCGACTTCTTATCTCGAGTGATCAAAGAACTTTTAAAGAGTGGCTACAGTTTTGACAAAGTGTAAGCAATCTTTCTTGACCTATGTTATTATCCTGACCTTTTTCAAAGTCTTAACTTTTGTTATCATCTTACAGTTTGGAAGACGAGTAAGCTGTTATGTGGTATGCTTCAGGTTGGTGTATTTATCTACCTGAATTCTTTTATTGTGTTTTTATGTCTTAGATTAATGAATTGATGAGTGCCAAATGCTGAATGACACACAAATTTGCTCTCTGTTTTTGCTCTTTTCTTTCTTTTTGTGTCAGCTTACAATTCTTGCTCTAGCTTGTAAACTAGGAATGGCACTTGTGGTTATGAGCTTTTAAGAAGAGAAAATATAATAATTGCTTCGGGGTCTCGGCTGTTTTCTGGACATTACGGAAAAATAGGAATGACGTTTTAGGAATGTTTTACCTTTAGATCTTCCTAATTGCATTTTTAAAAGTTCTGTAGAAAATAGTGGGTAGCGGTTTAAACACTCATTTGGTTTAAACACTCGTTTCGCTTATGGTAAAATTTAGTAGACTTTATAATTTACCTTTCAGTTCTGGGATCCTTGTATCAAAAGTCTTTATAGAGGGGTGGGATAGTCTGAGATATAGGTGTACTTTAACAGGAGAGACTGCTGTTCTTTTGGGGCAATTACAGGATTTGTGTAGTAATGTAAGTCTAACTGAACATTGAGATCAGTACAGATGGTTATTGGCTGAGTTGGTTAAATTTTCGGTTAAATATCTTTATTCTGCTCCTAAGTTGAATCAGGTTGGATGCTCTTTTAGAAAAATGTGGGTTATTAAGATTCCCTTGAAAATAAAAGTGTTTCTTTAGTTGGTCTTTAAAAAAAGTACTTTAACTAGGGATGTACTTAAGAAAAGAGGTTGGGAAAGGAATACCAAGTGTTTATATTGTAGTGAACAATGTCCTCTGACTCGTTATGCTTGGGGAGTTGTACAATGTGCATTTGATATTCGGACAGAGATTACTTCAACCGATGATATGGTTAGTTGGATTTTTAGATTTCCTGTTAGTATAAGAGGTATTATTTTGGTAGGGGTAGCGGCTGTAGTTTGGTCTAGTTTGGTCTCTATGGAAAACACGTAATGCAGCTTGTTTTGATAAAGTGTGCCCTTGTGATCCTACTTGTACTATTGCTAAAGCTGCACATTGGTTACATTTCTTGGCAATCTTCAGATTCAAGGTCGACACAGAGGAGCAAGAGTGTTGTAGCGGGCGGCAACTGAGATTTCAAGCAAAAGAAATGGGTGGGCGCCGATGGTCAATTGTTTGGAAGGCTGAGAAGTGAACTAAATCGAGAGGAGGCTCCTTAATTCGAAAAAAAACTCTTCGAAGTATGGTGGTAACGTACTTGGGACCTGTATTTCTCTAGGCCCTGTGGCTCGTGTTGATATGTTGATCAGTTTTGGAGCGGTTTATGTTGTTTAGGATTCTTGTGAACCTGATGGTGTGTGTGCCCTGTATTCAAAAAATATCTCATAACATGATTTAATGTCATGTTTAACATAGCAATGATCCATAGTCAAATGTTCAAATTCTGAATATGACAAGTCTATCATCAGGTTGGGTGATTTAAGGATGGCTGATGGCCGTGTCATGACTATTTTGTAATTTAGTCCCTCAAAATGTGGGAAATCAACCAACAATCCCTATATACCGGCTCACTTATTATTTTCTTTTGGCCGAACGAAAAATAGCTCTACAGAAATTCCCCATCGGGTGCCGCCGAAGCAGCTGCGGTGGGCGGCACTGATGTTGACGCTGAAGGAGCGGAACATGTAGATATAATTCTTTGAGGAGGGAGGGGGGGGGGGGGGGAAGGGATCTTCCCCACCCTATCCTTTTCTCTTACTGTGGTGCTGAGGAGAATCAGGCCGGATTCCAACCAGGCAGAGTTTTTTTTTTGCATCTAACAAAAACTCTAGAACACACAATGCGTATACATCAAGAAAACTGTAAGACCTTGAGTATTTCATCTGAACTGAGAGCGGTTAGACGGAACTTTACTTCGGTTGTTGCGGTATTTGTTGCCTAGAAGGCTTGGAGTCTCCTATCTTCTCTGAATTTCTGAAAACAGAATGCGCATGGGCGGAAGCTCGGGGTCGCTATCGTAGAGTGGTTGTCGTCAGAGGAGAGGTTGCCTCCGGCTAGCATCGCCGTAACAGTTTGAAGACGGCGAACCATTTTTGCGTTGATCAGGGAGCGAAAGGAAGAGGAAAGGCGCTGGGAATCGCACCGGATGGTTGTTTTGCCTTTAATCCGCATTGAGCTGTCCCCTCTGTTACACGTGTCTGACCGAATGGACCCAGACATAATGTTGTACTACGTGTCTGTGCTGCTTTTTTTCTTTTCTTTTGAACAGAAGAGGCCTCGAAAGGGCCTAGAACCGCATTCAAAACTGCTGGTACAACATTACATCGAGCACTCTAAAATAGAGAGAAATTATAATATTATCCTCAGAAAGGTTAAGACGCCATCCAATCCTTCTTCTTCACCCCTGGTCAGCTAGGACCTCAAGGCCTGTGCATCAAGATCATCATCGGGGAGCTTACCACTTTGGGAGATGGCGATGGAGATTTGTAGAACTAGATGACCCATTGCGTGACAAAAGTAATTTGTTTATTTTACATTCAGTTAGCTCTATTTTTACATTGTTGCCATACCCCATCCTTGTTTTGCTACCCATCAATTGATTGCAATTAAACCGATTTTGAACAGGTGATTGGTTGTAATTTTCAGTTTGACGCACATAGCATCTTAAAAATGGATATCAATACCAAGTTTCTTTTCGTGAAATACTATAGTGCGAAGTAGAATATCAATCTTATAGCACGCATGGAGGTATATGGTATCTATATTTTTAGTTAGATTGATATATATTTATGAGCCATATGATTTTCCACTTGGGGTTTTGGTGTTTTTGTCGATCAGAGAACATAACGGGAGGAAACAACACAAACAATTGGCACAAGTGGCAAAGCCGGGCTAAAACTTAAGTTAGTTTTATCTGGGCTCATGTTGATATCTTGATATCAAAGTTGCACATTTTGTTTAGTTTTAATGGTATAAATGTAAGTACTTGTAAGTAAGTTAAATGTATTCATAGTTTTTCATTTTGATTGATAGGCTGGCCATCCGTCCACACAATGTCTATTAAAAATGTATCATATTAGCAAACCAACATGTGGTTGGATGGTTGAAAGAGCATTTTCCCTCATGTGTGGTTTTGGTAATTGAATGACAATCTCTATGGACTAATGTTTGCATTGAGATATCATTATAGATCATGTCCATGGAATTGTGGAGTTCATGTGTTGGACTCTTGAACCTTATGTGTTGAGTGGAGCATATTACAAGTATGTCTTGAAGGATTCAAGACATAATATTAGTGAAGAAATGTTGGAAGATACAAGGTTGATCAAGATGTTGATCCCCTTGCCAAGCGTAATTGGCACGGAGCTAAAAAGTGTATTTTCTGTCATCAATATGAGATCATTACACACTTATTTTTTCAATGCGAATTCGTCAGGTCTATATGGTCAGCCATCTAGATAGGTTCTTCCTTACATCCATCACGTATTGTTACTAATATTTTTGACAACTGGTTAAATGGTATGGATCCTAGGTCTAAACTCTTCAGTGAGACAGACGCGATTGTCATTATTTGATCGATGTGGCTATATAGAAATGATAAGATTTTTAATGATAAGAATGCTTCTGTTATACAGGTTATCTATCGGTGCACAGCTACGCTACGAGCTTGGTCGACCCTGCGGCGTGGACCACCGAGACTTATTTTTGGAGGTGGCGTTGAGACTGGAGGTTGCGGCCAGGGAGTTACTATCCCGACATGGTTGGCAGCATAGAGTCCGAATATACCTATCAGTTTCTTAGGTGGATATACAATTTCTCATTATGATATGTAATTCGTCTTTTATTTTTTTCAATTCTGTATTGGTAACTGGTGAACTGGTGGTTATGTGCATCTTAGTTATGTAGTGGCCAGATGTAATGCTTAAACTCTTAAGTAATAAAATCTCTTTATCTAAAAAAACTATAACCACCGTTAGAACTTTTGTAACTTCAGGAGTGACTTGAGTTTGGAAGTTTTATTAAAAAAGATATCATCATCTGGATTTGAAGTATTTTCATAATTACTTTAGTGCCGACTCTTTTATTATATGATTTATGTGTTCTTCAGTCATATGTAGCTACTTAGAGACATGAGCATGTTTTAATCATTTCCTTTATTTTGGTTTGCTCAAGTCTTTGATATCACTCCGAAATCAGATGTACAGTGTGACTGCATAGAAACGTACTTAAGTAATGGTGCTGCTAATAGGGAGAACATTGTTGACTACATTTGAGTGCGCAACAACTACAAATTTCATTAGGGTAGCATATTTATTTGGAGACACGGGCATCAAATCGAGGATAACGAGCTTGGACCGTTCCCCTCCTCCCCCTACAGTAGAGAGGCGATTTTATGAAATCAACTCTTGCTCCCACCTCGCCGTCGGCGATTAGTGTGATTCCCCACCTCCGACGGCCGCTCCGGCGGCGGGAGGTTGGGGAATCGCCGGATCCCGACGTGTACATAGTGTAGGAAGCAGTAGGTTGCTAGCCGGCGGCGCTCGGGGATTGGTGGCGTGGCCGGAGTGGCTTTTGGAGGCGGCGGTCCTCTCCTCCGTGGTTGGTGCTCCGGTGGAGGCCAGCAACGGATCTGCCGTCTCGGCATTCGCTTCTCCTGAGAGGCGTGCTGCGTCGCGTCCCCGCGCTGGAGTCCGTGTGGTGGTGGATCCGGCCTTCGTAGATCTTCAGGGAGCTATTCGAGTTGACCAAGCTGGCATCATCGTCCGGAGCGCAGGGTGGAGGTACTTCGGCACCGAGGAGCGTCGACTTCCTGGCTGCAAGGGGGCTCCGTCCAGTCCAAGCTATGCGTGGTGGAGTAGCGGCGGGTTTCGCCGGCGTGTCGTCCTGCGTGACGAAGACGAAGCTGGGTTCAGGAGAACCTTGTTGTAATTTCTTTATTTCCTGGGCTTTTCTGTATGTTTCTTGGTTAGCTTGTTGTACCTCTCTTTTCGCAAAAAAAAATCGAGGATAAAGGATAAGGTGGCCGCCTATATTTTAAAGGGCAAGGTTATGCGAACCTTATTGTTGGGAGCATGTAATTAGTGGTGGGGTGTCTTTTGGAATGAAGAAATGAGTTGTATTTGGTCGATTTTTCCCATATTCATTATTGATACAATTGTTGCAACTTTGTCATTTTGAATGCAAGAAAAAAATAAGCGTACTTAGTTGAGACAGAGGGGGGAAGACAGTCTTTTAAAGAAAGCGCTTGATCACTTGTTTCATCTTTTATAGATGATGGCAATATTTACATAAACTTTTCTATTAGGGGTTTAGCAGGGTAGTCAGCTGCGGCTGAAAATTTCAGTTTAGATTTATGTTGAACCTATCAGTGATTGTGGCAACCATCTTATTCAACATATTTGATTTAGTTGTGATTAGCATAAGGAAGAAAATTTCAAAACCATATGTGTGTTACACGTGCACGCTCACTTGTACAAACAAACATTCAACTATTTTTCACAAACTAGCATATCATCAAATCTCACAAATCCAGGATTTGTACCGTCCTGAAAAGTGTATGTAAAAAACGATCCTTTTTTCTCTGCCCTCGCGTCGTCCAGGTTGGGCGACTCGGGGGAAACTATCGCCCGCGTCGCCGGCCACCTCTCGCCGGCCTCGCTTCCCCCGCCGTCGTCGAAGGAGCGGCGGGGCGCATGGTCATTTTTTTCTCTTCAATAAGTTTGGATAGTCCTTCACCATATCCCATCGATCAGATCTCCGGCCGGCGGCGATCGGAACTAGCCAGTTCGTATGATTGCTCTATGACCGTGTGTGCATGGCGCATGATGCAATTCATTGGCCTGCTGGCTTCTCCGGTCCAGATCGGAAACGCCGCTCTGGCCAGCGGCAATCCATGGATCAGATCAACGCGAGCATAGTCCTTTGCCCACGTGTGTGCATGGTGCAGGAAGCAATCGTTGGTGGTCTGCTGCCCTTGATGCGTGGTTTGCTGTCCTGGATGTGTGGGCAGCCGTATTCCAGTTCGGAGAGCTGAGGCCAGATTGGGAGGCCACGGTGCTGGAAGGCGGCGGCTAGGCCGCCAGACTGGCGGCGGACCGATCGGGAGTCTTGGAGCAAGAATAATTGCGGCTGTCCTAGGGTTTTCTCGCTACAAGTTGAAAATCTTCCTGTTGCCTATCCTGCTTGATCTTGCCAGATTGACGAGTTCCGGAAGGCTCCACCGGTGACCTTCACTAGGCGATTCGTGTCTGGAGATTGCTGGATCGGATGAGATTCGGTCGTGCGCACCCATGTTTTACTCTGGCCGTTTGGGTTTAGAGGGAGCGCGTCGAAGTTCTGCTGGTTATTAATATCATGGGACATGTTCTCGTTCCATGATGCTGGCGGAAAATGTCATGTAAGTCGAGATCTGAGGCTAGCAATGGTGGTTTGAATCTTTTGGCAACGAGGAAGGTGTTTCATGACTTGGAGCAGCGGCATGTAAGTGGGGGCGACAACATGCGTGAAGTCCAAAGTCCTACCTTTCAGGATGAAAATTCAAGGTCTGATCTTAATTGGTTGTGCCTGACAATGGTCTTGAAGACATTGTTTTGAGAGAGGACTATGTTCAGGGTGAAAACCCAAGGTCTAGCCTTAATTGGTTGTGCCTGGCACTGTTCTTTTTGAAGGCATTGCTTCTGAAGAATTGGATATCATGTGTTGTTTTGGTGGTGGTTGTGCGGCTGCTGTAATGACTGTAGCTATGTAGCGGGACTTTTCTTTTTATTTCTTCTTCTTACTGTCTTTCGGCTCTGTGCATCCGTAATAGCTTTGGTTATTGCGTTGTTGCAGAGGCTGGGTGTAATTTGTATCTCCGTGATATTAATAAACACTCTTTATCTAAAAGGTCCTGAAGTGTCTGGAATTGCAAAAACTAGCATATCGAGTTGGACAGTGGACACGTTATGCAGCCAAGATCGGTGAGGAGAGGAACAAGCTAGGTGTTCTAGCTCCTCTAGTGGCTGGACTTCCCGCTCGATCTGCTTCCCCGGCCAGCGGCCAGTCGTCGTGCTCAATCTACGTCGCCGGCCAGTCATTGTGCTCAAGCTTCCGCCCTAACCTGTCGTCTCGCCTCGATTTGATGCGTATGCCGCATGAAGGATAGGCGGAGTAGGTTGATAGGCAGACGGCCAGACGGGGACACGGCCAAACGTCGGGGAAACTAGGGGAGCGCCTAGTCTCCGCATTATGCGGACGTATGAGCATCTTCAGTGGAACGTCTAAATTTGGACGTGCATATCTCCATATACATGTCCATATACACCATGCTAAATTTTACACATCCGAATTTTTCAGTGGAACGTGAAAACATGACGTGTATATTCCAACGGAGTACAAAATTGAGCAAATCCCTGTGACTTCAAACGAAATTGAGCAAATCCCCTGCGATTCAAAGAAAAATGAGAAAATCATCACCAAATTCGTCCTGCCTGAAATTGAGCCGGAGCAGCACTGCCGGAGCTTGCGGTTCGTCCCGAGGAGGAGCAGAGGACGGGGAGCACGAAGAAGAGGAGGTGAGGCCGGTGCAGAGGAGCGCGACGACGGCGGTCGGGCAGGGGCGAAGGCGGGCGGCGTGACAGGGAGCTCGGGCAGGGGCGGGCGGCGCGGCAGGCGGACGGGCGGGGCTGCAGGGGCGCAGGCGGGCGGGCGGCGCTGCCGGGAGAAGGAGGCGGGGAGCTCGGGCAGGGGCGGGCGGCGCTGCAGGCCGCAGGAGGCGGGGAGCTCGGGCAGAGGGGCGGGCGGCGCGGCAGACGGGCGGGCGGGGCTGCAGGGCGCAGGAGGCGGGGAGGAGGAGGAGGGGGCGAGCACGGGAAGGAGGTGTGAAAGTGCATGGTTGCCCCCATGCGTGGTTTTGGTAATTAATGACAATCCTTATGGACTAATGTTTACATTGAGATATTTTTATAGATCTTGTCCATGAGAAAATATAGGAGTTCATGTGTTGGACTCTTCAAGATGACATAATGACCAATGCTCTATTCAAGGGTTAATATGAAGAATGGTCATGCATAGAGTTGAGCTCATCGCAAGTATGGCTTGGAATAGAAGATTGAGTGAACAATCATGTTTACCCCCAAGCCATCTTACATATCAAGAGAAGAAGATGAAGTGCAAGTTCAATATGATGCATCTCGGAAGATATCTTTTGATTGAAGCTTGCAAAGGAGACATGAAGACGAAGCTTAGCGAGGCCCTCCCATAATGGAGTATGGGGGAGCATTTGGAGAAGTACTCATTAAGCATGTGCTAGCAGGCACAATCAAGAAAGGTGTTTCAACTTGAGAGAGTCAATATCGTCATCATCGAGCTCAAGTGGAATGCGCAAGGCAAAGGTATGATCTTGATAGGTTTTCTATTTTACCGGTCTCATGGTGTTAGTGGGAGACTGGGTTTTAGGATAGATGGCGTACTATCAAGAGAGGCTCTCGAGTGAGTAACTTGATCGCATCTTTGTGGAGAGCTCAAACCTTTGCATACTTGCCATTTCATCTTTCTTGGTTCTTACTTGGTTTTTCTCCTTGTTGGGTTTTGGTGCTTGTTGTGATCTTCATGACAAGCCCAAGTTCACCGAAAACGAATTTCATATGGAAAACTTGTTGCGTTTTTGGTTTTGGAGGTTTGCCGACCATTCCTTTTTAGAGAGGTTTTAACCTCCTCCATTTGGTTTTATCTTCCATTGTTGGACTATGAGGTTTATCTGCATGATCTTGTAAAGCTCTTCGTTGTGATGGAAAAGATATTGACGTTTTCGTTATCGGTTTTGCTGCAGTTTTTCCTAAGCCGGAGTTTCCGGTCTGTGCAGGACCGGAGTCTCCGGACTCATCGTTTTTCTCCAAATCTGCTTTGAAGCTGTTCAACCCCTGGTGGGGGGCGGAGTTTCCGGCCCTAGAGGCCGGAGTTTCCGCCCCTGGATGAACTTTCCGGCCCAGGGCACCGGAGAGTTTGCCCAAGCCTCGGCGGTGTTGACAGTGTTCAGCCCCTGGTGGGGGCCGGGGTCGCCGGTCCCAGTAGGCCGGAGTTTCCGCCCCTGGCCGTAGTTTCTGGCCCTAGTGACCGGAAACTCCGGTGTGAAGTTTTCCTGCAACGGCTCTTTTTCGTGGGACCTATAAAAAGGCCCCTTCTTCCCCAAAGAGAGTAGCTCTTCCAAGCATGAATTTTCCCCCTCTCTCCTCCATTGTTGACCTTGGAAAGCTTGCCCCTCTCTCATTTCCTCCCATGATTCTTGCATATCTTTGAGGGATCTGAGAGAGGAGATCTAGATCTACATTTCCACCAATCCATCTCTCCTCTAAGTGAGGGGAACCTAGTAGATCTTGATCTTGGAGTTCTTGGTGCATCTCCTCTTTGTTCTTCCTCTCTTATTCCCCAATAAGCATTTGTTGCTTTGTTGGAATTCGAGAGTGAAGGATTTGAGCACTTGTGCTCTTGCCTTTTGCATTTGGTGCATCGGTGTGCTCTCCACGAGGATTCGTGGAAGTTGAAAGTTTGTGAGCTTGTTACTCTTGGGTCCTTGGACCCTAGACGCCTTTGTGGTGGTTGGACCCTTGTGTGGTCACTTGAAGCCGTTCGGGAGCCCCCAATCCCATTGTGGGTTGTGCCCCGGATTGTTGTTGGAGGCCGTTCGGGAGCCCCCAATCCCATTGTGGGTTGTGCCCCGGATTATTGTTGAAAGGCTCCGGATTCCGCCTCGAAGGAATTCCGATAGTGGAAGGTGAACCAAGCTTTGTGGTGCGGTTCATCGGAGAAGAAGGTGAAACCTTTGTAGTTGTTGATCCGTTGTGTCGGTTCACACCTCTCCAACGAGACGTACTCCCTTAACAAGGAGGAACTCGGGAATACTTCCTCGTCTCCGCGTGCCTCGGTTATTTCTATACCCGAGCTTTTACTTATGCACTTTACATTTTGATAGCCTTCGTGCTTAAAGTATTCTATATTGCTATCACCTTGTTGTTTGTCTTGCTTAGCATAAGTTGTTGGTGCATATAGGTGAGCCTAGTTTATTTAGATTGTCGGCTTGTTAATTTAAACATCTAGTTTTATTCCGCAATTATCAAGCCTAAATCGGAAAAGTTTTAAACCGCCTATTCACCCCCCCTCTAGGCGACATCGTTGTCCTTTCAAGGTGGAGCCTCGAGGAGGAGGGGGGAGCACGGGGAAGAGAAGGCAATTTCGCTAGCCACGCTCGTGGCTGGGTGGTGTGTACATACACGTCCAATACCATCGTGGATGGACGTGGATAACTCCCACGTCCGTATACACGTTCCACTGGAGACGTTTTTTCACCTCCGAACGTATATATTTAACATACACGCCCATATACACCATCCACTGGAGATGCTCAAATGTCCGCACATCACTCTGTAATGGTTTTACTATTTTTTCTATTTTCGTTTTTACAAATATGGTAAGAATTCCGAAGTTTTTTAAAAGGTGAAAAAATTACATTTGAACGAAAAATAATTTTCTAAAAAGTGTATAGAAAAAGTATATGAATTTTTTATTGGTTAACAGTTTTTAATAATTAAACAAAATAGGTATTTGAACGAAAACTAGTTTTGAACAAAATAAAAAAATGGAAATAAAGTGTCTATGAACGTAAAATATTTCTGAACATTTTTAGATTTATAATTTAAGAATTTTCAAATTTAAACATTTTTTAAGAACTAAACATTAGTCTGGAACAATTTTATGTTTGATTTTTTTAAATGTAAAATACATTACTTAAATTTATTTATTTTCGAAAACTGAACACACTTTTAGTTTGAAATTTTTTCAAAACCGAAACGTTTTCAATTGTAAAACATTGTTTTTATATATATGTACGAAAAACAGAAAGAAAAAAGAAACAGGGAAAAAACCCGGGAAAAAAGTATAGATTAAAGTTACCTGGGCCGGCCCACTCCGGCCGGGGGCGGAGCCGGGTTACGGCGGCAACTAGGAGCTGCCGGTCCGTAACCTAGGTGCTACATGGGCCGTGAATCGCCAGGGAGGAGGACCTGTGTTCTGTATTTTATCCAATGGGCTGGCCTGGCCTTGGTTCGTAGTTTATTAAGTTGATTTCGTCGCCCGTCCTTGGGGTACAACTACGAAAAGGCCTCCCTTTCGGAAGGCCACTTCGGAAGCAGCCTAAGCATGCCACGTAGCCGGTTTTTACTGCGCGCGCTGCACGTATGTGAAGGGCTTAGTATTTTTCTGCTTTCGCCTGTTGTATGCGAACCGTTGGTACGTTCCGACCTGCTGTACATACATCCCAGCGGCACGCTACATATTAACCATCTATTTTAAATATACTTGTACAAAGTATAGAATATACAGTGTACGGAGATTTAGATTGTTTGTACAGCAACGTAGACCGAGCTGTACAGCAATGCAGACCGGGTTGTACAGCAACGCAGATCGGGTTGTACGGCAATATATATCAGTTTATACGTACAGCGACACAGATCAAGTTGTACAACAACACAGACCGCGTTGTACAACAACGCAAACCGGATTGTACAACAACAACGACCGGGTTGTACAGCAACAACGACCGGGTTGTACAGCAACACAGACCGGGTTATACGTACAACTACATTCAGGTTGTACGAACAACTACTCCTAGCAGGTTGTACGTACAACTACAAAATTCAGGTTGTACGTATAATTACACTTAGTTTGTACAACATACACAATCCGAAGTACAAAAAAAAGTTTGTCGAAACCTATCAATATGACATATAGTTTTGAAGATCTCGACGCGAGGAGTTCAAAAGTGAAAACGGTTCGTAAATCGGATAAACAGTTCTCAAAATATTTCATTATTTTAAAAACGAATATCAAAATAAATGTATGTACAACCCTCTGTACACCATCAGAAGCCGCCACTTGTCACCGCGTGAGAGAAAAGGTGGGAACAGAAACTCGAACGAAAATGCGACACTTGTCAGCACCGGATCGCACGCGCGTGGACTATACCTGGCCAAACGGGCCGTGCTTGTCGGGCCGGCCCGAGGCATGCATTTTGCGGCCCGGCACGAGCACGGCCCGGCCCGTCAGTAATCGTGCCGTGCCTCGGCCCGGCACGCCACAGGCCCGTGCCCAACTCGGAGGCAAGGCACGCGGGCCGGCCCGGCACGGCACGGTTGCTTTCGTGCCGGCCCGTGGCCCGTCAGGCACGGCACGGCCCGGCGGCACGTTGCGGCGAGCGGGCTGGAGCGGGGGGGGGGGTGGCGACGCGGCGTGGGCACGCGGGCACGCGGGACGCCGGCGGGGAGCGTGGTCGACGGGCCGTTGTCCGGCCGGCGTGTGCCTGACGTGCCGTGCCGGCACGCTACCGGCACGCCGCGCGCGGCACGAGGGCCCGATAAGCCGGCGGCGGCCCGTTAGGCACGAGATTTTTTTTTATTCGTTTTTCAAAATTTGAACTTCAAACAGCTCTATTTTTTGCTATAAAAAGGGCCTCACATCCCCTACATTCAGCACACTCAACTCAACCCACACTTCTCACCATACATTCTCACACTTCTCATCCCATGGAAGACCCTCCCCCTCCCCCGCCGTTCAACCCAAACCCCCGGGGGCATCACCCCGAGCCGATGATCGACTTAACAATGGACCAATTCGGTCTTCAAGTGGATGATTTCAACTTCATAAGCCCCCCCCCCACCCCCCCCACCTATACTCAGCCACCATCTCAATCGATACCTTCTAGTGGTAGTTCTGGCGGTAGTTCAAGCACCTCCACCGGCACGAAGAGGCGGAAGCGAAGCTCCTGGGTGTGGTTGGAGGGCCATTTCGAGGATCGTGTAACGATTCTCGAGGATGGCACCAAGCAATGGGACGCGGTGTGCAAGTGGGCGGGTTGCGACAAGATCCTCACCGGCAACTCCTCCATGGGAACCGGCCACTTGGAGCGGCATGTGAAGACACACCGGAGGTTGCAGGCCGAGGAGATGGCGAGAAGACAAGGCGACCTTCCCTTCCAACCCGACGGGCAGGTAATGAACCGGAACTATAATGCTGACATATCTCGTCGAGGTCTATGTGGTGTGATAGCTTCGCATGATTTACCGCTTGGATTTGGGACGTATCCCGCTGTTGTTGATTGGATTAAAACTTGTCACAATCCACGCTATGAACCTGTTATTGGCAAACTACATCTAGGGATATGAAAAAACTAGCTAAAGAACTAGCTAATGATCTAAAAGATGAATTTACAAAGTGTGTATTTTCAGTTTCATTAACATCTGATATCTGGAGTGGTAGAGCTAAGCAAGATTATCTAAGTGTTGTTGCTCATTATGTGGACAGTAATACCTGGGAACTTAAAAAAGCTTTGCTTGGATTTGATGTTAGCCATACTGGTCCCACCATAGCCGCCAAAATCTTGCAAGTCGTGGAAGAATTTGGCCTCGAGTCTAAGGTGTTTGCAATAACTTTAGATAATGCTTCAAACAATGCTAGGGCAATGACTGATCTTATTCCCAAACTTTCGGCTTATTCTGCACCATACCTTTTCCATCAACGTTGTGCATGCCATATTATTAATCTTATTGCTAAAAGTGCTTTAAAGCTAATGAAAGCACCCATTGAGAAAATAAGAAGTGGCATAACTTATCTGAGTATTTCTAATCCACGGCTAGCTGAGTATAAGCGGTGGTGTGAGGCGGCTTCAAATGCACATCATGTCTACAATGTTGATATGGATATTAGATGAAACTCCAAGTACGTAATGATTAGAGATCTGATCCGTGATAAAGAACAATTTACCATGTTTGTTAATTCAAATAGCGGTGGAGCAATCTATATCACGGATCATGACTGGGTTATGGCACAAATGATAATGGAGTTTCTAGAAGTCCTTTACGACGCAACTAACATTTTATCAGGGGTTTATTATCCCACATCTCCTCTGCTAGTGCATCAGATTGTATTGATTGCTAATCACTTGAAGGAGTATGAACATGATGAAATTTTAAGAGATGCTGTTAAAAAAATGAAAGAAAAGTTTTTAAAATATTGGAAAGAAATCCCTGATTTGTATGCATTTGCATTCATTTTGGACCCAAGGGCTAAACTTGAGGGATTAGGATATGCTCTTTCTTTATTAACAGCCACCTTAGAGGTAGACTATGCAACTTATCAATACAATGTTAAGGGCAAACTCACTGATCTTTACTTGAAGTACGAGAATAAGTATGCAGCGACAGTTCGTCCGCCTCGTCCTCCAGCAGCTACACAACCCGGAAAGAAGAAAACAATCTTCAAACTCTTTAGCGGCAGCTCAAGTTCAAGCACCGCCACTGCTCCTCGACGCAGCGAGTTGGGTGTTTACCTCACTGACCAGGTGCTTCCCGACGACGAAGAAGCAGAATTCAACATCTTGCAATGGTGGTATGAACACAGAAGTACATATCCAGTGCTTTCCATACTTGCACGAGATGTGTTAACTGTCCCCGTATCAACCACATCGTCGGAGGGAACATTTAGTCTAAGTGGAAGATTACTAGAGCCAAGAAGAGCAAGTCTCCACCCTTCAATGGTGAAGAGTTTAATGACGGTGAAAGATCGCGAGCGGGCGAAGCGGAGATCCCAACACATGCCGGAGGACCCCGAGTTATTAGCTGCGATGGAGAACTTTCATATCCAGGACAATGAAGAATAATAGTTTTTTTCCTCTTTGTAATTTTCTTTCTATTTTTGTAATTTGAACTCGGTCTGTAATATGAACAATTAAGTAGGAGAGCAGCAAGTTTCAGACGCACTCTTTCCTTACCAGGGTACCCGAGGGGACTGGAAGGTTTTAATGAGGCGGCTTGCTAGCTAAATAAAATTATTATGATCATATCAAACTATGTCTTGTGTTTTTTTACTATAAGAAAGATAAAACATCATAAAACAACATAAAACATCATAAACCAATATAAAACATCATAAAAGAGAAAATAAACATAAAACAGGATAAAAAACAGCTTAAATTAAAAAAAAACGTGCCTACCGTGCCGGCCGGGCCGTGCCGGGCCCATAACGTGCCGGCCGTGCCGTGCCTGAGGCCGCGCGCAGGCACGCGGGCCGGCCCGAGCACGGCCCGTTAGGCTAACGGGCCTGGCGTGCCGGGCCGCTATCGGGCCGGGCCTCAGGCGACGCGTGCCGTGCCGGGCCGGCCCGATGGCCAGGTATAGCGTGGACCTTCGCGAAGGGAAGGGATTTCCCCGTCCTTGCCGTTCCTCTCCATCAGTTCTGCCAAAGGTCGACACCATACATAGGGTTAGGGTTAGGGCGGCGGCGGCGGCGGCGGCTGCTTTGATCCAGATCCCGATTCCCCACCGAGAAGATGAATAGCGCCGTCGTCTCCCCTGGCTGGGTGATGCTAGATCGCACCGGCCGAACCAATTACTACGACGACGGCGACCTTGTTCACGAGGCTCGAAAAAAAGCAGTCGACCCAACCGCCGTTCGAGTCATCACATCCAGCGGCCTCTCCGGCTACTTCTCCTTCACCCTCGCGACTCCTCCGACAGTCTCCTACCTCGACCTCTACTGGCCAAGAGCACAAACCAAGTTCAGAGGATACCCAATCGATCGTGTCTACCCCTCCGTCTTGGCAGCCGACCGTAACCTCATCCTCCTCCGGCTCGCCATCCCCAACATGGCCCCGCATGATCTGTTCGTCTACATGGTCGCCAGTCCTGGACCCTCGTTGAAGCAGCTCGCGCTCAACACCGTGCCTGCCCCCAAGCTCGACCGCTCCCGCAAGTTCTTTACGAGGAAATCCGACATCGGCATCCTGCGGCTCAGTGGGGATCAGGGCCACTACGTTGTGGCTGACCTCTTTGTCTCTGATAGCCACAACAAGAAGACTGCCCAGCTCTGCGTCTTCTCCTCGGCGTCCAAGACCAGGAGCCCTTGGAAAGTCTCTGCAAGGCAGCCGAGTGAAAGTCATGGCGGACAGTTCCCTGTCCGCTGGCTGACCAGCACCGTGCTCCCCTTCCTGGGCCGCTTCCTGTGCTGGGTCGACTACTACGCTGGCCTCCTGCTATCTGACTTCTCCAAATCATATACCCCGGTGCCCTGCTTTGTGCCATTTCCCGGAGAACAGTACACCGACGAGGTACTCACAAGGGCTGGAAGGTGCTGCCCAGACAGATTTCGGAGCGTGTCCATCAGCCAAGGCAAGATGCACTTTGTCGAAATTGACAACGACTTTTACAAGACAAATGGAATCCATAGTGACGGTGAGGACACAGATGAGGACGAAGGCAATTCTGACACTGACAATATGAGTCTCCAAAAATCTGTTCCAAAAATCACCATCTGGACCTTCAACCTTGCTGAGTTCAAGTGGACGGATCCTCGTGAGATGAGCCTTGATAAGATATGGGAGCAACCTCTCTACACAAACGAGGGTATTCCTCCGGGTCGTCTTCCAGAGTTCCCGGTCATCTCTATGGATGACCCTGATCTCGTGTGGTGCCTGCTAAGGCAGGAGGAGTTCGTTGGTAAGACTTGGATCGCTGAGCTTGACATGAAGCGTGCAGAGCTGCGTTCATGTACCCCATACGTCAATAAACAACCCAACTGTGGTCAGAAAATGAAGCTTGCGAAGAGTTTTGTTACCGCGCCTCCACTTCCAACTGTCTTCTCGACTTGCAGCACTTAATATTCAACTCACGTCCCTTAATTTTACATCATTATTCATTACATGTTGTGTGGGTAATATGACTTCTCTCCTTAGCTTTCTGTTGGATATGGGTAAGGTAATACAGATCAAATAGCTATGTTCTTGCTTATATGTCTTGCCTTTGATGGATTGTATATGCTGACAGGCTTGTTGGGTGCATGACTTTTAAGGGTAAGTATAAGTAATTGACCCTCACGCTGTTTAATATGTAGCTAGTCTGCATCATCTGCTCTTTGTATGGATCTATTTGAAACATTTCCCTTCCTTCAGCAGTTCTCTGCACAGTGACCTGTTGATCCATACAACTCTTCTAATCAGGGTTGTTTGCCCTATGTTATTTGCATATCACTGTGCTATTGTATCAAAATTTCTCACTTGGTGCCTTCTGATGCTGCCCTCTACGTTCGGCATGTTGAATAAAACTAAATGCATCAATTTTGGTAATATTCTTAACGTGACTCTGCCCTTAGGCTGTTCAAGTGTTAAGAGATTCTATTTTACCCATTCCAGTAGTATGTACGTGCACCACACTATATATGGATAATTGCTTTGTCCTCCTGCCAAAGTTGTCCATGAGAGTCCTCTATTTCTCCTTGTTGGATCTTATAAGCTTTATGGGTCTGTCTGTTATCTATACATGTGTAGTTCCAGATTCATCGTACAGCCTTCTTTTACTACTTACTGTGGATATTTTGAATTTTTTCTTAGAACCACATTATTTTGATTGTTCTTGTAAAGCATAAAACTGGACGGGGTCCACTATTTTTCTAAGTCGGGGAAATTGTCTCCATTAGATATAATATGGGCGTGCCTAGAGCTCACTCGACTTAGAACTCGTGAGTTCTAAGTCGGGTGACGTAAGAATGACATACGCATGAGTTTTGGCTTAAAATGTTCAAATTTAAAAATTGTTGTTAAAAAAATCAGTTGCAACCCACTTGCAACCAAAAAATCCAGTTACAACCAACTTGTAACTAAAAAAAAAAATCAGTTTCGACCAACTTGTAACTGGAAAAAACTCAGTTGCAAATCACTTGTAACTAGAAAAAACGTGAAAAAAAAAACGCACGCATCTTGACACATGATCAAACGGTGGTGGACGCGACTTAGAACTCGTGAGTTCTCAGACGACTTAGAACTAGCAAAACCGATATAATATATCTGGAGCTTTAACGCGTAGTTTCAAGCTTTAGAATGTGCACTTACTTTGGGTCAATCAGGTCACATCACCGGCTGTTTCTTTCAGAACCCTCTTGTTTCAGATAGTTTGTATTTTCATCTCGTGAAATGTGATACTAGCCAGTAAAAAGACCATATTATGGCTGTAGCCTAGTCGGCATTCTCGCACAAATGTTTTTCTTGAGATCTGTGCAAGTGTTGTTAGGTTATGTCATAGTGCCGTCTTCTTTTCAATCCCCATTTAGTTGTTGGAAGCCTCCCGCGTTTCCTCTTTCTTCTGTGCCTCGTCCCACATCCTTGCCTAGATTGTTGTAGGACTTTAAAGTTCCCCGAGTCCTCTGCCCACTCCTGCTGCCTCCAGCCTTGTGCAACCTGAACCCACACTTCCATGGCCATCTGCCCAATGATTATTGCCAGGCCTCTTGCATAAACACCTATTTTATTGTGTACTGTTTTCCCCAACAAATCGATTGTCATGTTTGATATTTGATGTCCGTCTGTCAGTACTGATGGCATAGACATAGTTAGGTTTCAGACATCAGATGGTGGTAGATATAAACATTGATGCAACTACAAAAAACGCTGCAACCCTACAGGTCCACCTGGTGTCGCACCCAGGCGACACCGGGGGCGCCCCTCCCGCGCCGCCAACAGCATCCCCTCCGCGCCCTCCTCGCCGCTGCTGCCGTCGGCCTCCGCGCCGCGGCGGCGGCGGCGCTCCCCGCCGCCACACAACTGGCGTCGGGGGTGTGTCTTCATCGTCTTGGCGCTGGGTCTCCGAAGCCGGCTGGGAACGGCGACGGCTTCCGCCGGCGTAGGGAAGCCGGAGCGGCGGCTCCGGGCTGCAGTTGCTTGCAGGGTGGCGGATCTGGGTCCCTCTGCCCGGATCTGTTGACGGCGGACCTGGCCGCGTGGGCGGCGGGTCGGGCTCGTCGGGGTCGTGTCCGTGCGGTCGTGGGCTGGCCGTGGTGCGGCGGCGGCGTGCGCAGGCTGGTGGCGCATGCGGGCGGCGGCTGGAGGCCGTGGCGGGCGTTTTGGGCGCTAGTGTTGGCGGGGCGTTGGGCCTGCTTTCCTGGCTGTGGCATGGCATGGTCGGGGAGGGGATGGCGGTCGTGCGGGCTGCTGCAACAGTGTGGAGGATGCAGATGGAGAAGGCCGTGTGGTTGTTTGGTTGTGTGTCTCGGTGATTCCTGGAAGATGTGAAGATGCATGGGTCCGTGTGTGGAGAAGATTTGAAGATGGTGCTCCTGCTGTTTGTGAAGGCAGGCCGGTGGGGTTCGTCCAGTTCGTGGACTGATCTTGATGTTGGTCAGGCTGCCGGCGTGCTCGTTGTTGAGGACGTGGCTCTGGGGTGTTGGCGTCCGGTTCCAGTGGAGTTGTTGCTTGGTGGTGTTGTATGTGTTCGTCTTCTGGTTTTGTGGATGTCGGGGCAGCGGCTCCGAGATGGTGGTTGTGCGCCGAGGCGGCGGCCTCGGATGGCGGTGCAGTGGTAGCTCCATGAGGCGGGGTTGCGGCTTGGCACAGTTTTGGGTGGTGACCTTGAGCGGCAGGGGCGGCAAGGTTATTGGCTCGGTCGGCGCATCCCAGCGGGGATGGTTGAACTGTGTGTCGGGGCGGCGGCCCCGGGCATGGTGTGACGGCCGTGGTCTGCGGTCAGTGGTCCTGTGTAGCTTGGGCTACCGGCATTTGAGCCGTGCGGCGTTGCAGCTCGAGGGCGAGCGGTGTTATGTCGGGGTGGCGGCCCCGGAAGGTGGTGTCGGCGGAGTGTGCAGGGCATACTACAGCGATGGATGTCGGGGCGGCGGCCTCGAGAGCTTTGCGGCTCCTGTGGAGGCGAGGTTGGTTTTGGCAGCTCTACTCCGACGGGGTCGGTGGGTTCGTTTTGCTTGTTTGTTGCTGCGAAGTTGAAGCTGCGGTGTACGATGACGGGCAAAATGCAGTGAGCGCATTCAAGGGTTGGTCTCCTCATCCGTGTTGGAGGGTCCCGTACATGCTCCTCTCATAGCAGGTGCGGCCTCTTCTCTTCGACATGGATGGTCGGTTGGCCGGATCTTTGTGGAGTGGTCATGTGTCGTGAGCTTGTTCGTGTAGTTCTCGAGGCGGTGTGGGCTTTGCACCGTGGCTGTTGGGTTTGCTCTAGAGTTTCTCGAGGTTGTGTGGTTGTGTGGGCTTCACCCCTGTGGTGTTGGGTTGTATGTTGTTTGGTTTTTGCTCGGTTTCTTCCATTAATAAACCGGGCACTTCTTCTTAATAAATCGATAAGGCAAGCTTTTGCCATCGCTTCAAAAAAAAAGATGGTGGTAGATATAATGTTCGTTTTATTTTGATTTTGCAGGATTACTAGGTGAAAGGATCGGTATGACACCTAGAGGGGGGGGGGGTGAATAGGTGCTAATTCAAATTTTAGTTCTTTTTCAAATTAGGCTTGACACAAAAGGTAAATTCACTAGATATGCAACTAAGGTGAATTTCCTATATGACAAGCTAGCAACTAAGCAAGATATAAAAAGGCAATAAGGATAGAGGTAACCGAAGTGAAGACACGAGACGACAAGGATGTATTCCCGAGTTCCTCCCTTAAATGGGAGTACGTCTCGTTGGAGAGGTGTGAACCAACACAATGGTTCAACGGCCACGAAGGCCTCACCCTAATCTCCGGTGAACCGCACCACAAAGGTTTGATCCACTTCCACTATCGGAATCCTTCGAGGCGGAATCCGGAGCCTTTACAACAACGATTCGGGGCACGACCCACAAAGGGCTTGGGGGCTCCCGAACAGCTACAATCTGTCACAAAGACAATAGGTAAGTACAACAATGGGCTAGGTTTCCTAGTGGAAGCCCTAGCAAGTGTTCCCTCAAATGAATGAGGGGGAAATGAAGAACGGCTCGGTGAAGATGTAGATCGGGGCTTCCTCCTTCAATCCTCCAAAGGTCAACGAGTTTGGGTGGGAGGATTGGGAGAGCTTGGAGCTTTTAGCTTTGCATCAATGGAGGTGAGAGAGTGTAGAAGCTCAAGTCTTCAAAGGTAGGTGAAGGGGTCCTTTTATAGCCTCTTCCAAATCTGGCCGTTTGGAGCAATAACTTCCGCAGCGGTACTACCGCTGGACCCAGCGGTAGTACCGCTGGACCTTTGAATCCAGCCGTTGCCCGCTTCACGCGCATTACTGCGACTCCAACTTCACGCAGCGGTACTACCGCTGGCGATACCGGTAGTACCGCTGTGGAGCCCGGTAGTACCGCTCCGGTACCGCTGGAGGTACCGCTCTGAGAAACAGAAGGCTGAAAATGGCGGTACCTCCGGCGGTACCGCCAGCGGCACCTTGACTTCGCGCTGGTCCTGCGAACCTGCAAAAAACACGCAGCGGTACTACCGCTGGCGATACCGGTAGTACCGCTGAGGAGCCCGGTAGTACCGCTCCGGTACCGCTCTGAGAAACAGACGGGTGAAAACGGCGGTACCTCCGGCGGTACCGCCAGCGGTACCTCGACTTAGAGCTGGCCTGCGAACCTGCAGAAAAACACACAGCGGTACTACCGCTGGAAGGGCCGGTAGTACCGCTGTGCAACGGTAGTACCGCTCAGGTACCGCTGGGGGTACCGCACCGCGCAACAGAGCGCCGAAAACGGCGGTAGCTCGGGCGGTACCGCCAGCGGTAGCCAAGGCCCGAGCAAAGCTTAGTCCAGTGCAGCGGTACTACCGCTGATGCCAGCGGTACTACCGCTGCCTGGAGCAAGGCTTGCTGGATAGCTTTCGCAGCGCCCGTTTCGATCGTTTCCTTTTTGCTAGAATCTTAGATACAACCTGCAACTTTAATAGCCATGTTAGAACACATATTGTGTTGTCATTAGCACCAAAACAAGGGTCAATTAGAAGATGCTCTTTCAATCTCCCCCTTTTTGGTGTTTGATGACAACACAACATAACACGCGAGGGTTCATAAAATTTCGACGGAGCTCCCCCTAGATGTGTGCATATTCTTAGAGTGCTTTGAATACACGAATACACAACATCTAGAATCAACACTCCCCCTAAATTTTACAAGCCAAGCCACAAAGATAGCAATCACAAATGCAATATTAACCATAAGACAAATAAGCAACACATAGATAGAAAAATTAGTTTCACATGTCTTACACCATGCATACATAAAGGAGTTCCACAAGAACTAATAAATTTAGGTGTTCACAAGCTAAAAAGGTCGAAATAAGTGAAAACGAGCTCGTGACACCCACCCATGCAAATTCCCGAGAGCAACCTAGTAGTTATCTCTCCCCCTTTGGCACCAAAGCACCAAAAATGGAAAAGATCGGACCTACACGCCCCAAGGGTCCCAATCCGTGTAAGAGGAAGAAGCACCATCATGTTCCGGGCTCGACCACGTGATGATCTCGCCCTCGTCATCCTTGGCTTGCCATTCATCCCACGTGGGGATGTGTTGCTCGGACCCGGAAGGCACATCTTCCCCCTCGGCACGGCGGCAAGCAACCTCAACTTGGCGAGCCTTCATCTTCTCCTTATGGTCATCATATTGATGCCTCTCAACTTTCTTGGATACTTGGAAGATTTTCTTCATAGCACGAGCCATCCAAGCAAAAGAACCACCTTTGGAGGGTTTGGAGGACTCGGCTTCATCCACCACTTCCTTCCTAGGTTTGAGCTTGTGGGGCTTGATAAGGAGCCTCTTGCCCTTGTGAGGGGTCCACTTCTCGGTGTCACCGAGATCATCAATGTCATTGTGCTCAAGCCACTTCCACACCACGATCCTCATGATCAAAGGAGCAAAGGAGATGTTCTTCTTCTTGCTAATCACATGCCATAGCTCATGCCAAATGAAGTCCATCACATCAAGCTTCTTGCCTTGTCCCTTCATTTGCATAGTGAGAACCATCAAGTTCTTCAAGTAGCCATGGATTTCATCAATGTTGCCTACTTTTGGATTGATTGTCTCACGGTAGATGCGGTGCATGATGTCCCAAGTGGGGTATAGGCCTTTGGAATCTCCATACCTCCACTTATCCGCACTATCCGGGTTGTAGAGGGGAGCAAGCTTCTCAACACCAAATGCACTTCCTCCTTGGAAGTGAACACGGAAGTGAGTCTCATCAAACTCTTCCGGAGGAAAAGGGCCGAACTCTTGATAGTTGAGGGACTCGGCAATATCTTCCCAAGTGGCTTCAAACACTTTCTCTTTAGTCATCCACTTGATTCTTCTTGTTGTCTCATTGCCCATGTGCACGGTGGCTAAGAACTGAGCCACAATCTCCTCATCATAGTCTTGCTCAAGCTCCATGATGTGAAAGAGGTCAAATTCCTCACAGATTTCCAAAGCTTCACCAAAGTAGTTGGGCTTGGACCTCATGAACTCAACGTTGATGTGGTGTTGGATCACGGTGTTGTCCTTTGGTTTCTTCAAAAGGATTTCCCGGTAGCACTCTTCTTGGAAGGTGTTGTGGAAGAAAGGATTGTTGCCGCGAACGGAGGGTATTTGATCCATACGATCAATCACATAGAAATCCACAGCTCGCTTTGCCACAAACTCGGGCTCACTGAGTTGACTAGCTGTTTTCGGGCGCTTGGGAACGGACTTTGATGATGCCGGGAACTTTCGGCGCTGCAATCCATCAAGGGCATCTTGTTCATCAGTGGAAGCGGTCCTTTGCTTCTTCCTACTCGCAACGGACTTGGTACGACCACTACCTGTGAATAGCAAGAGATGGAAAGCATATAGATGAGAATGCACAAATTTCATGAATTATGAACGAAGAACACGAGTGTACAAAATTCTAGGAAGAGTAAATCTAGAGGTAAAGTACCACATTTGGGTTTGAAGGTGCAACAATGAGTAGATGTAAGGCTTAAGACAAGCATTAGACCTAACTAGGATTGCTCCAACAAATCTAAGATGGGAACTTTAAATCTAGCCTATAACTTTCCATGAAACTTCTACACAAGGTTCTTAATCCATAAAGAAGCATCTCTACCAACTCATTCACCACACATCCGAAAGAAAAGCACTAATATCATCTCTATCCATCAACTAGATGAGAGAGAGGGATTTGGCTTACCGGAGCTCATGGTGAAGGATCGAGGAGGAGGAGAGAAGCTAGAGGCCTCCCGGAGCGAGGAGCACAAGGTCCTAGGCCGGGGAAGGGCTCTTCCCGACGGTGGAGTGGCCGGCGGCGGCGGGGATGTGGAGGAGAAGGAGATGGGGTTGGGGGAAAGTGAGAGGATGCACTCTCAAACCGCCCAGCCCCGTGCCCTTAAGTCCAGATCTCCCGCGGCGGTAGTACCGCTCGGTCCAGCGGTAGTACCGCCCCGGTTCTATCGGGCGTCCGAGCGAAACTGCCGCTGCGCCCGGTAGTACCGCTGCATACAGCGGTAGTACCGCTTGGTGCGACGCAGCGGTAGTACCGCTAGGGCGACCGGTAGTACCGGCGCCTGGGAAAAAAATTGTTGTGGCTCAAAACGATGCCCACAACGCGTTTTTCACGCCGGTTCCGACCATCCACACAACCAAGATCATGAAACAAGGCATTTAGAGGTAGAATGGCTTTAGGGAAGTAAGTGAGGGCTTAGGATAGAAACTCAAACTGAGAGTGGTACTTCACACGCACTTTGCAAAACGCATGAAAGTCAAGAAGACCAAAATAAGTGTGTTTCCCACAAAACCAAGATGAGGCAAAAGAAATCCACGAAAATGTCATGAAAAACCAACTCTTCTTACAAGGAGAAGAGGGCGGTGGCCGAGGCCACCATGTTGGAGTGTATGGCATGTCACCGCGAAGATATATCTTGGGTACATAACCAATACTCGTCATTTTAGCTCATTTAGACATAAGAATGAATAAGAGGTAAAAGAACACTTGCTATCGGCGTAATGGGGGGAGGGATAGTCCAATGGATTAGGACCGCACTCCCCCTATGTCCATGCCAACACCTAGAGCAAATATATAGCTAAGATAGAGGTGTGCATGCAAGGTAGTCAACCAACGCTCCTAGAATCCACGATATTTAGCTCATGCCTCAAAAATGTGAACCTCGCTTCATCAAGTGGCTTTGTGAACATGTCGGCGAGTTGAATCTTCGTGGGAATATAACCAAGCTCAATGTCACCCCGGTTGATGTGATCTCGGATAAAATGATAGCGAATCTCAATATGCTTCGTTCTTGAGTGCTCCACCGGGTTGTGACCAATCTTGATAGCACTTTCATTGTCACATAAAAGAGGCACTTTGTCACAAAGGACACCGTATTCCTTTAAAGTTTGCCTCATCCAAAGTAATTGAGTGCAAGCACTAGCGGCCGCCACATACTCGGCTTCGGTGGTAGATAAGGATATGCAATTCTGCTTCTTGGAGGACCAACTCACCAAGGCTTTCCCAAGGAATTGACATGCACCGGAAGTAGACTTCCTATCATCCTTGCAACCGGCCCAATCCGAATCCGTGTAACCGGCAAGAGAGAAGTTGGACCCCCTAGGATACCACAACCCAAACCTTGGGGTATAAACCAAATATCGGAAGATTCGATTCACCGCTATCAAGTGACTTTCTTTAGGAGCCGCTTGATACCTTGCACACACTCCTACACTCAACACAATATCGGGTCTAGATGCACAAAGATAAAGCAAAGAACCAATCATAGAGCGATAGAGTGGCAAAGAACCATACATCTCTTCATGGTTCTCGTTGTCAAGCATGTAGAAACCTTCGGCGGCATTGCTCAAAGATTCATATCTATTTCTCTTCATGCTTTCATTTCCAAGGAAGGCACGCTCAAGACAATCCCAAGCTTCTTTGGCGGTGGTGGCATGTAGAACATGATGCTTGTCGTTGTCGCTCAAGGAGAGTTCAATCATATGGAGAGCGGAAGCGTTTAGTTGCTTTTCGGCGAACTCTCTCTTGGTCATGTTGCTTGGATCCTCCACTATGTATCCTTCTTCAATAATCCTCCAAAGCTCGATGGAGGCACTGTTGACATGAGATTTCATTGAGCGTTGCCAACTAGCAAAAGCTAAAGCATTAAGCTTAGGTGGGGGACCTAAAGGGTTTATGCGGGTAGTGATAATTGGATCGGGAGAGTACCATCCCCGAACGGCATGATACTCTTCCTTTTCCTCATGCGAGTTGGGAGATGACTTAGGCTTATCATTTGCTTTCACCTCCTTCTCTTTTTGCTCTTTATCCTCCTTGGGTCCACCCTCATCGGAGTTAGAAGCTTTTTCAAGCGGGATGATATCCGAGGGCTTGTTGTTAATGAGTTTATTGAGCAAGTCACGAAACTCATTAAACCTAGCATCCATGGAAGATGTCAAAGTTGTTTCCAAAGCTTTGATATCGGCCATGGATGCCGCGGTGGCTTGGTCCTTTTTAAGGGACTCATTAGCCTCGGCAAGCCTTGCGGTCTCATCCTCACTTTGTGTCATACTTCTCTTAGGCGGTTAAACCCGAAAAGAGAGCCTTAGCTCTGATACCAATTGAAAGGATCGGTATGACACCTAGAGGGGGGGGGGGGGGGGGTGAATAGGTGCTAATTCAAATTTTAGTTCTTTTTCAAATTAGGCTTGACACAAAAGGTAAATTCACTAGATATGCAACTAAGGTGAATTTCCTATATGACAAGCTAGCAACTAAGCAAGATATAAAAAGGCAATAAATAAGGATAGAGGTAACCGAAGTGAAGACACGAGACGACAAGGATGTATTCCCGAGTTCCTCCCTTAAATGGGAGTACGTCTCGTTGGAGAGGTGTGAACCAACACAATGGTTCAACGGCCACGAAGGCCTCACCCTAATCTCCGGTGAACCGCACCACAAAGGTTTGGTCCACTTCCACTATCGGAATCCTTCGAGGCGGAATCCGGAGCCTTTACAACAACGATTCGGGGCACGACCCACAAAGGGCTTGGGGGCTCCCGAACAGCTACAATCTGTCACAAAGACAATAGGTAAGTACAACAATGGGCTAGGTTTCCTAGTGGAAGCCCTAGCAAGTGTTCCCTCAAATGAATGAGGGGGAAATGAAGAACGGCTCGGTGAAGATGTAGATCGGGGCTTCCTCCTTCAATCCTCCAAAGGTCAACGAGTTTGGGTGGGAGGATTGGGAGAGCTTGGAGCTTTTAGCTTTGCATCAATGGAGGTGAGAGAGTGTAGAAGCTCAAGTCTTCAAAGGTAGGTGAAGGGGTCCTTTTATAGCCTCTTCCAAATCTGGCCGTTTGGAGCAATAACTTCCGCAGCGGTACTACCGCTGGACCCAACGGTAGTACCGCTGGACCTTTGAATCCAGCCGTTGCCCGCTTCACGCGCATTACTGCGACTCCAACTTCACGCAGCGGTACTACCGCTGGCGATACCGGTAGTACCGCTGTGGAGCCCGGTAGTACCGCTCCGGTACCGCTGGAGGTACCGCTCTGAGAAACAGAAGGCTGAAAATGGCGGTACCTCCGGCGGTACCGCCAGCGGCACCTTGACTTCGCGCTGGTCCTGCGAACCTGCAAAAACACGCAGCGGTACTACCGCTGGCGATACCGGTAGTACCGCTGAGGAGCCCGGTAGTACCGCTCCGGTACCGCTCTGAGAAACAGACGGGTGAAAACGGCGGTACCTCCGGCGGTACCGCCAGCGGTACCTCGACTTAGAGCTGGCCTGCGAACCTGCAGAAAAACACACAGCGGTACTACCGCTGGAAGGGCCGGTAGTACCGCTGTGCAACGGTAGTACCGCTCAGGTACCGCTGGGGGTACCGCACCGCGCAACAGAGCGCCGAAAACGGCGGTAGCTCGGGCGGTACCGCCAGCGGTAGCCAAGGCCCGAGCAAAGCTTAGTCCAGTGCAGCGGTACTACCGCTGATGCCAGCGGTACTACCGCTGCCTGGAGCAAGGCTTGCTGGATAGCTTTCGCAGCGCCCGTTTCGATCGTTTCCTTTTTGCTAGAATCTTAGATACAACCTGCAACTTTAATAGCCATGTTAGAACACATATTGTGTTGTCATTAGCACCAAAACAAGGATCAATTAGAAGATGCTCTTTCACTAGGGGACATCCACAAGTTTCCACCTTGTTCTACAGTATGAAACCTGGAGTTTTGTCAATGCTGTTCAAAAGGTCGGGATTCTCTATTCAAGGAAGGCGTTTTATCATGTGATGTGGTCAGAACTCAGAAATGAAGTCTACGTGTACTTATGGCACACAAAATATTTAGGCATGGGTGGATAACTATGTGTGTATGATGGTGTATCTCCTAATGAATTTATATTTATGCTGGTATTTTTTTTGCTGTTGGTTTGCTTGTTTGTTTATTAGATATGATTTTTTTGTTGCAGCTAGTGAAAGTCGAACGTAAAATTATTTGATAACAGAACTAAGTGTAGTTTTTAATGGAAATTGCATTTATTTGATAACAGAACTAAGTGTAGTTTTTTATGGAAATTGTGAGAACATCTGGAAAGATAGTAAAGTATACATTTAGCTACACAACTACATTAGAGCATCTCTAACTGCTGTCATATCCTATATGGTGTTTTAGCACATATAGGGCACCTGTTTTAGCACATATAGGGCACTGGTAATTTTCCACTTTTCCAGCTGCCCTATTTTAGGGCACTATCGCTTGAACAGCTGCCCTATCACATGCCCTATTTTAGATAAATTTCATGAACATTCGAACATATTTTATACTATGAACCATAATTTGAACACAAATTCGAAGAATCCATGATTGGTCGAATTGGAGTTACTAACGGGTACACCGTATCGACGGAAAGCTACTGGTGGCGGCGCAATGACCATATTGTCACCGGAACACCGCCGCCGACGAGGTTTCACGGCGGCCGGAGAACTGCTCGCGGTGAGGCTGCACGGGTGGCCGGCGTCCGGCGAGGGCGTGGTAGGTGACGGTGCTGGAGCGACGGGGTCGTCTCGGACGAGAGAGAGAAAAGCAGGGTAGCAAGCGAACCCAGGAACACGGCCCGTCCGGCCATGGCGGAACCGGAGAAGGGAGTGGACGAATTCGACGATACGGGAAGAAATCGAGAGGGGGGGCGGAGGGAATCTGGAGAGAAGCTCACACTGAGGGTGGTGTGTGGTCGATCGAGCTCGGGGAGGACCGTAGCCGGCGAATTCCAGCGACGAAGCTCCTCCGGCCGCGAAGAAGATGAGGACGAGCCCGAGCTCCGATTGGGGGCGGCGGCGGGTGCGGTGGGGGGCAGCGGGGCGATTGGGGGCGGCGGCGTGGTCAGGGAGGGCCAGAGGCGCGGCGGTAGCGGCGGATTTGGTCTCGGGAGCGGCGGCGGCGGGGAGAGGCGCGAGGAAAATGAGTTTTCAGCGTGGCGGTTGGTCGTGCGCGCGCTGATTTGGAAATGATAGGGCACGCCCTCTGTGCCCCATATATGGGGCAGAGAGGACCAAAATATAGGGCTGCCCCAAAATAGGACACGTGATAGGGCAGCTGTTGGAGGTCGATTTTGCCCTCTCACGGACTAAAAACGGTTTTTAGGGCACGGAGTCTAAAATAAGGCAGCTTTTAGAGATGCTCTTACGTAGCAATGTAGCATACAATCATCTATACATCCGTTCCAACTGACATGACAGTATGATCATTTTGGTTCGCATAGGTGATATATAAAACAGCGGCATGTCACAGTTGAAAAGATAATGCGGATACTGAGCTGATAAGTATCCTTTATAAGAACTACCCGCCGGGAATTCTTGCCTGTGGACGCCCCACGTGACAGGCAGGGATTGGTGATCTCTCACATGTTCCTATCTCTCACATGTTCCTGATTCGTTGGATCAAGATTAAATCTATCTCAGCCATCTGGTTTAGTCGGTTCAGCGTAGTCGGTTCCTCTTTGAGTGCCAGGTCGTCTCCTCTCCCATCGAACGACCACCTCCCCTCCTTCTCCTTCTCTGCCAAGCCTACACTTTGTTCTTGTTCTCGAATCCTCCTCCAATCACCGTATGGCCCGTCGCCACGGCCCTTCTGCCGAGTGAAGCCGTCGTTCCCATGTCCGCCATGGAACATCCTGATGACGCGGCTCCCTGCGACCCCCTGCCGTCGCGCCGCATATTTTCCGGCTGGAAATCCTAGCGGGGCCCTCGTCCCCGCCGGAGGTGGAGGAGGAGGAGGGCATGACCAGCGGGAAAGGTGGGTTGTCGTGTTGGGAAGCGAGGTGTCGGGTGCCGATGCACCAATGTCATTTTGGCCGGGAGAGCTGCAGCACGAGCTGATGAGCTCGCGCGTATCTGGAGCCTCTCCGCCGCGCTCGCTGGAGCCAGTGACGTAGCATCGCTGCGCCTGGAGTCCACGCTCGAGGTAATTAATTAGTTTATTTACTCGATCTGTTAGTGGATCTCCTTGCTTCAACATTAGTGGAATCGTCGGTTCCAATTGGAACCGTGGATCTTTGGTGTGCTTTGTTTTGCTCCTGAATTAGCTGTACTTCCATAGTTCCATTAGAGATGTCAAGTATTTTCCAACTGTTTTTGTTGTCTATTCGGACCTGGTTTTAGTGTTCACCTTGTGTTTGGTAATCAGATCTTAATCACATATGCTTTATGCATGCCTTAAATTGGAGAAGAAATGTGCATTTGTATAATCATACATTACTGCTGATGGGAATGTATTTATTAATGCAACTTATATGTTTTATGAAATTCTGAATTCTTTTGAAGGGACATTAGGTTTATTAAGAAGTACTTCATGATTCCCTGTGGATGTTTTATTTATACTTTAAATGTTTTTATGGCCAGGCAAGAAAGACATTTCTTCAGCAAGATAATCAGTCAGCCAAACTGACACAAAGAGTGCAGCCATGTGTTGATTTTATAGGGTAGTTGATAATCCAAAGACATGAATTGTGTGCCAATATTGAGAACTGTAGGCAGACAAAATTGTGGGATCAACACAAAATAAGTCAACCCAACTTTGTGTCAAGATCATAACGTTGACAGTAGCAGCAGACAAAATTGTGGGCGCAACACAAAGTAAATTGCAGGTAACATAGAAGTCTTATGTATCAAATATTCTACTGAAAATATGTCCTTTATTTTTTGTACCAAAGTTGCATGTCCTTTATGGATTTTCTTTTAAAAATTCTAATTATGGATCTATCATAAATGAATTTTTATTTACTCGATATGTTAGTGGATCTCCTTTGTAGGGCCCATGCTTATGAAAGCAATGGCACAATGAATAATGTAAAGACTTGGATCACATAAGTCTCACATTCTCCAATAAGATGTAATATCACAGTACAATATCATAATTTATTACAGAACGAGACGAATGATCCAAAAACAAATATCCTTACAACTTAGCATAGCGGAAATGCTAGCTGAATAAATAGTTCACACTTTATTTCAGAGTTCAAACGCAATCCTAAAGGTAGCATGGAGCTACATCTTCTCCATGAAGCCACTGGCAAATCATGTTGGTTGTAGCTCGAAGACGACCCCCTTACTCCTCATTCGGACATTCTGCAAGGTTTAGTTGCAGCCCAGCTATAAAGGGTCAGCACAATTGAATTGTGGTGGCAAGTGACTTTAATTCCTAATGTTCTATTATACTAATACGATATGCTTAATTTGGCTGGTGGAGCTCAAGGCTATTGCGCAAAGCAAATTTTCTCCTACTTTTGATAAACAGTTTTCTTAAATCAATAATCTTCTCCTTCAGAGACAAATCTCGAGACAAGTCCATGTCTCCTACCCATGTTCATCCAACAAAGTTTTATTAAGAAATTTGAGATGAGGAGATTTTCAGAACACAACCTTGTGTAGTTACTCAAATTGTCCGATGCCGGGGACACGGCTAAGATCTTAGGTTTTAACTCTCGAGAGGGTGTGCACTTTCACCATTAGACTCAATCAACCCAAACTATCCTCTACACTCCTTTAGTGAGAAGGAAAAGGAGAAGATCAAAACGAGACTTTTCAGAAGTTGCTTTCCCATGATCATACTAAGAGATTACCACCATCCTATCCACTCTACCACCATCAATCTCTTGATCCAGGTCCACATCAACTTACTCCATCAAGACAGAGCCCATATTGACCAATGGTTGCATGATAAGCAACTAGACTCAGTGTAAACTTAAATCTCATAGCCCTGGGTGGCCTACCACAAGTGAGCAACTCAGGTTAACACCGCATATCATGGCCCCAGGTAAGTAGAAACTACCCTGGGCGAAGACAACCATGACACATGGCACTGAGAAGCCACTCAACTTGAAACCTCCTCGATCGACCCAATCCACCCAGGCGTTAAATTAATTTAGAGGAAATTTCATTTATCACATCAACCATAAAACAATCATTTTTGCAGCAGTTGCTTCCACTAAATTATAATAGGGGTCTAAACTGGAATTTCTAAGGGGAAACCTAAAAGGTTTGCATAGCATACTACAATCTCCCAAAACCTATCATGCACACTACTTTTGCAAATTCTGTTTGAAAACACTAGATATGCAATAGAATAAAATAGTAGGTGTTTTATGAAGTCACTTGCCTTGGCAGCAGGAGGGGCAGGCACAACAAGAATAGCAATCACAAGCAGGTCCTTCCTCTCCTTCACAATCTAGCACAAGCAATACATATAAATAAATATCCACATAAAATCTCACACACCAAATAAAAGATGTATGCATGCATGGTATGCCATGTGTAGAATTGGACACACTTATCCCTGGTTTATATTCTCTGGTATTAAATGCATGAGATGCCATTTGTAGGAATTTCTCAATTCACTTAACAATTTATTAATTGAAACAAAATAACCAAAACTTAGATTATAACATTACAACTTTTATTGTTCTAAGAAAGTTTTCAAATAAGACATATATTAATATTCCTGGGTAGATGTTGTTTAACCTAACCTAAAACAATTGAGTTTATTTGTAAAACATTTTTATTATTTAAGTTATGGGTTTAATAGACGAAATACTCCTCGGATGATCTTATAAATTATTATTTAACAAAAGCAAAAACAAATGATGTAGAATTAAACTACTCTAGCAGGGCTATCCGTGGATATAAAGTTCACTGAATTTGGACTTACAGAACATAAGTTATGAATTTTCTAAGTTTTGCATATTTTTCTGTTTTATTTATAAAATTCCTGCGAAAAAGAAAATAAGGGTGCTACGTGGCGCGATCCTATTGGACGAAAACGGTTCGCGCGGATCGTGGACGAGAGCCGTCCGATTTAAATGAGATCGGACGCACGGGATCGTTTGGATCTTGATCCGTTGGATCTAGATCCAACGGCGTGGAACGCCCGGCCGGACCGAGCGGCGCGCGGGTCGCCGGAAATGCTCGCCGGCGATGGCGTCCGCGGCGGCGGCGCGTCGGCCTCGACGTTTCCGGCGTTAAAACGAGGCCCCGAGAAGAGTGGGTCTTACCAAAATGATGCAGAGGAGATGGCGAGGTCGATGGCGCGACGGCGGCGTCCGAAAACCTCTCCTTTCCTCGTCGGAGTCGAGGACGGCGGCGACGGCCTCGGGTCGAAGATGGTTTCGGCGTTCGGCTGCGAAATAGAACGAACGAGGGGGCTCAACGGGTGCGCAAGGAAATGGGGAAGCGAGGGGAAGCCTCGGTGGCGCTCGAGGAGCTCGGAGCTTACGGCACTCGCGAAAAAGTCCGGCGGCAATGGCGGCGACGGCGAGCTCGATTCCGAGCAGCCCGACAGCGGAGGGGTAGGGTTTTTGGGGGGGTTTCGGAGGCGGTCTCGCGGGGTATAAATAGGAGGGGGCGCGGGAGCTAATCGCGGCGGAAACCGGCACGGAAACGGCTCGGTCGTGGTCGTCGTCTCCGGCGCGATCTCCGGACGGAGGTGGAAGACGGCTGATAGGTGGGGCCCACCTGTCAGCGAGAGGGGAGCGGCGCGCGGGCGCTGGAGCGGGCCGATGGGCCGTTATCGACTGCGCGCGCGGTAGATAACGTCTCGGCCGGCCCGGTAACCTAATCCTTTAAATAAAATAAAAACTGTTTTTCAAATCTGATTTACTAAATGATTTTTAAACCTATTCAAAACCTTTCAGAAAAATTCATAAAAATATATTTTGGAAAGGTTATTTAAATTAGCAATTTTTAATAACAACCTTACCCATTATATAATTTGGAAAAATTATATTTATGAAATAGGTTTAAATAAACATTTAAAAGGGATTAAACATTATTTAAACTCCTAATTGAAGTTTTATTTAGTATTTATGTGATTAAAAGTTAACCCTCTAAGATGAATGATGTATGAATGCAAAGTTTTAAATTTTAGCAAAAATTGGGATGTTACATCCTTGCTTCAACATTAGTGGAATCGTCGGATCCTGTTGTGCGCCATGGCCTCTTGTGCTTTCCAATTGGAACCGTGGATCTTTGGGGTGCTTTGTTTTGCTCCTGAATTAGCTGTACTTCCATAGTTCCATTAGAGATGTCAAGTATTTTCCAACTATTTTTGTTGTCTATTCGAACCTGGTTTTAGTGTTCACCTTGTGTTTGGTAATCAGATCTTAATCACATATGCTTTATGCATGCCTTAAATTGGAGAAGAAATGTGCATTTGTATAATCATACATTACTGCTGATGGGAATGTATTTATTAACGCAACTTATATGTTTTATGAATTTCGGAATTCTTTTGAAGGGAAATTAGGTTTATTAAGAAGTACTTCATGATTCCCTGTGGATGTTTTATTTATACTTTAAATGTTTTATGGCCAGGCAAGAAATACATTTCTTCAGCAAGATAATCAGTCAGCCAAACTGACGCAGAGAGTGCAGTCATGTGTTGATTTTACAGGGTAGTTGATAATCCAAAGACATGAATTGTGTGCCAATGTTGAGAACTGTAGGCAGACAAAATTGTGGGATCAACACAAAATAAGTCAACCCAACTTTGTGTCAAGATCATAACGTTGACAGTAGCAGTAGACTAAATTGTGGGCGCAACATAAAGTAAATTGCAGGTAACATAGAAGTCTTATGTATCAAATATCCTACTGAAAATATTTCCTTTCTTTTTGGTACCAAAGTTGCATGTCCTTTATGGATTTTCTTTAAAAAATTCTAATTATGGATCTATCATAATTGAATTCACCTGTTATCTGAATTGTAGCTTGTTTTTTCATAAAACTAAATTTGACTTTGATTACTAAGTAAATAACATCTAATTGACAGTGTATTTGTTTACCCAAATAAAATCTCTTAAATTTAATTGTACATTTATTCTAGAAATAAAAATATTCTATGCTTCCAGACTGGATATGATAGGAACATCTATTTAGCGAAGCACACTCAAATCATTTTGTAATAGTGTTAGTTATAGGAACCTGGTAAACTACTGTCAGGTTGATTATGGCCATGGTCGTCTTAAAAGTCAGGAACATTGTTGCAGATGAGACAACGATTTATGATAGCACAAGTTGCTCCGATAATCATGCTGCTGCAACTGTCAAAAGAAGAGCATCTGGTTTATTCTTTATGTTTGTTCATTTCCAGGAAGTATTTGCATTGCATTTACACAATGGCACGACTTACGAGTTTGCCTTGTTCAATATTTGGAATATTATTCATCTCCATCACCGCTTAAGTACAATGGGGTATGGTGAGGTCATGCCATTGCATTCAACAGAAATAGTATCGATGTCTGATTATCAACATTGGCGGTGCAGTCATAAATATAAAGAACCTGTAGAATGCTTTAACTTCTTGAGCAACTTAACATCTACCATAATTTCATGTTGCTAATGAAAATTGTGAAAGGTTTCCAATACAAGCATAGCACAAATCAGCTTTGCGTCGACACATGGGTCCATAATATTAGCAACCATCAAGGCACCTACTATCTTGATAGTTCACTTATCATAACACAGCAATGCCTCCAGTAGGTCGGTATTCTCTATACCATAACTCCTCTTTTCCAGATAGATGGGTGATTGTTCAGGAGTACCCTGGCCGATGAAGGAGTCTACTTTCTTGCTTACCTACCCGAGTCGGCAACTTCCTTTGATGAGTCACATCCCTCCTTTTTGGCCTATCGAGTTCCGCTAAGACCTCTTTGACTTCTTACGCCTTAACCTACCTGGTACTAGGACTCCTTTTGGAAATCCGATAGGCCTATCCTCCTTGGGCTTATCCCCTAACTACTTCCACGGAGCCATATTCAAGGTGGTTGACCTATTTCCTCGGGTTGGAATCCTTTGTTCTACTATCAATTATAGGTTCACCTATGCCCCAAGAAAGAGGTGCAGAGGTGGAATTCCATAGATTTAAGCAACTTCAGTATGCGGGTAGCGATGCTTTTCGGAATCCAAGAGAACTTTGAATCGGAGGAACGACCAACACAGCTGGCATGGCTTTGTTGAATCAGGATTTGATGACAGGAACGTTGTTGAAATAACTTCTTTACCCCCCGTAAAATCCTTTATGCCTGATTTTCGTACTAACAATCCATGGCTTAAAACATCCTATTTTTATGGTAAAATATGGAAAATCATATGGGAAACGAATAACGAATAGAAGTAGCCTTTTCTTTCAGTCTCGGTCTCTAGATTCCCTTGTTCTTACTGTAGCTAGCACTTGTCATTGCAGTAAAGGAGCTGGAAGGAAGAAAGCTATGACAGAAACCTAGTGTTGTCCCTTTATTAGGTGGGATGGCGAAGGCGCGGGCCACTTATACCAAATCCCCTCTCGTGTTTGCCAGGGTCTGTATTGAAGTTAATAGAGCAAAGATGCTGCCTCGAAGGTTTGGATCGACGTCGGAAATGGAGTTTGCTCGCTTTCGGGTAGGTATCTTCCTCCTCGCCGGGAAACTAACCCAAAACCTTCACATCGCAGGAGCGGATTCAACTGCCTTCCGCCGCCTTTCCTTATGGCTCGTTCCGCATGCTGTAATTCAAAAAGTCAGACTTTTATGCGTAATTTTCATTATTCATTTAATTGCTCGAAGCTGGCTCGTATTTCAGGTTTTCCTAGCGTATGTAATGTCTGGCCGCCCCTTCCTTGTTCAGGAATTCCTGGCCATGGGTTCGAGGCGTCAGCAAAACACCGCCGTCTGTTCCTAAAACAAAACTGAAGGAGATATGCCCTAGAGGCAATTAATAAAGTGTATTCTTTATCATATCTCGTTTGTTCATAATAGGGTTGTGTATCATGCTATAACCGTATTAAGCGGAAACATTAATACGGGTGTGATACGTAAACAGCCAGGTCCCTAGTAGCCTCTACTAAGACTAGTTTCGTTGCGCGATTGATGATCGAGGTTTCCCGATTATGGGGCATGGCGCCGGTCGGCAATGGGAGTCATATCGTTGGAGAACGATGTGATGGACATACCCAGATTTGGAGGACGTAGTCATTACGCCTTTGACCGTGAGATCAACTCTTATTGTTATTCCTGGAAGATACTTTGATCGCACCAAACGTCGTATCTTATATAGTATGACAATAACGGTGATACTTTTGGGTATCGGAAATGAGTAGTTGAGACGAGGGGTCAAGAGCGGGATTTGCCAGTCCGCATAGCAGGATAGATACTCTCGGGCCCACTCGGTGAGATCATGTCTGATGAGCTTGCAAGCATGTGACTAGGTCACGGAGACATGAGATCATAAACGAGTAGAAGATAGCGTTGTCGGTAACGAGGTCGATATTAGGTATGGAGATATCTATGGAACGACGCTCGGACACGCTAAGTATCGCTATGGAAAAAGGTTTAAGACTTTGCGTTCAGGTTTGATAGATGAAAGTCATTCGTTATATCACAGTGATTAATTCATGGGGTCCAGGCCTACGAGTTAGTCGTTGATCATAGAGGAGTCTTGATCATACCTGTTATTATATCGAACCGCTAGGGTAACACACTTAAGGGGTTTCGACAAGACAACCGGAAAGGAAAGAGATCACCGGGAACGTCCCGGGAGGGGTCCGATGGAGATCGGGCAGCGCCGAAAGAGTTTTTGGAGCTAGGATAAATTATATATAATATGTTTGATATTAATTAGTGTAATTAATATGCAAATATGATTTTATATATTTATTTTCGAATTTATTTAGCCTGATTTCCCTAAATGGGCCTTCTGGGCAAAAGAAGGCCCAAGAGGGGAAAATTCCCAAGGGGCCCACTAGGGGGCCGGCGCACCCAGCCATGCCGCACCAGGCATGTGGGGGTTAGTCCCACATTGCCTGGTTAGCAAGTTGGCTCCCCCCTGGGAGCCTATATAAGAAGGGGCACCCCTGGCCTTTTAATTCACCAATTAATTACCGAATTCTCTCTCGATTTCGTGATTCCCTTTGTGGGAGTTGCGCCGAGTTGAGAGGGGGATCTCTTCCAGCATAGCCCGTTGCCGCGCTGCTGGTGTTCCGGTCCAAATCTTCCGCTGCTCGTCCTGGACTGGAGCTTCGGAGGCCGTCGTCTCCACCGTACGTGTGTGACGCCCTGCGAGGTGCTGCGCTAGTGGCACTCGGAGGTCTGCTTCCTCTACACGACCTTGAGGTCGGCTTCGTCGGTCTTCATCGACAACGTTTGTGCGGGAACGTAATCCTGCTTTCGGTCTACAAGGGTATGTATTCCGATCTCCGTTCGTACTACTATATCTGCATAGAATAGATCTTGGCATGCTTTTAGGATATCGTTGGTAGGAATTTTTTTGTTTTCTGCACTCGATCCCCTTCAAAAACCCCTTAGCGCCCCGGGACGGGAGTGGGGGACGGCCCTACGCAGACAGCAGCAGCACCGGCTCTACGAAGTCCGAATCAAATCTTCCGGTTGGCTTTCCCGTGAATAAGCTTTTGCTAGAAAAAAAGCACGCACCGATTGGTCTTTCCGAGTGCTTCACCTCGTAAACTCGGGCCTTCATCCGTAGGGCAAGAATCGGTTTCACTGCTGGTCTATAAATAAGACCCGGGAGAATGTAATTCCATTCCCTCAACATTGGCTAAATTGGAAGGTCAAGCAAATTGAGATAATTTGAGCGCTTTAACTTAGCTATGTTGGCACGCCAGGGGCAGCGGTTGATCAAACAACCGGAAGCCTTTTGTGCGCAGATATGAAAGGTTTTCCCTTGATGGAGGCTAGAAATGACTCTTTTTCTTTTTTACTTTGCTTTGAGAAAGGCATAATATGGAATATATGAGATGGATTCGTAGATGATAGCGAAATTTGGTTCTATTCTAGGTCAAGGGGTTAAGGACCTTTTTGAGGAAGATACTTTTTATCCCTTAAATAAGAAGAAGAACCGAAGGTGAAAATCAAAGCAGCAGCCATCTGTGTATCCTCGATAATTAGAAGTATGGCTCGGGCCGGTCTTATTCAATTAAACCGAAAAGGGTGGATGGGGAAGGAAGAGCTTTCTGTAACTATTACATTAGTAAGGCAAGGAACTTCTTAAAAGAACGACAATTGGTATTTCATTTGCTCTGAAAGCATCCGCTGCTGGCAATGCAATCAAAGTCGAAGCTCTTGATGCAATATAGATGAGCTTGCGTAGTCCTTGAGAGATCTTCTTTCTCGCTTTATTTACTTTACAGGAGAATGGAAAAAACAAGACATATAGTCAGCCTAACCTAACCAGAAGGGTAAGAAGCCGAAGGCCAATGACACAAAATCCTCACTCAGCGCTTCCTGGCTGATATCATCTCCGGAAGCCAATCAAGCCTTCATTAAGGGCCGAAGAATAACTGACAACATTCTTATTGCCAATGAGCTGGTTCAGAACTTTCATCTTTCTTCTGGTGCTGCCAAGACCTGCCTCAAAGTAGATCTTCGGAAAGCCTACGACAGCGTGAACCGGCAATTTATCTACAATAAGAAAAAAAAATCTTCCCTTCATTGTATGCAACACGAGGAACCGATCAAGAAAGACGAAGCAGACATGCACAAGTTCAAGAGCGAGGTTAGACAAGCATGAATGTATCAGAACAACAACGTGATCACAACTGCTGCTACGAGGACTAACGTCACAAGGGAAATCCGGCAGGAACTGAAGGCCACCGATCCCGACCGATCGCGCGGCACGGACGTCGAAAGCTCCTCCATAGTCGACGGGGGCACTTGTCCTGGGACGGCAGCAGCACGGACATGCACAACTGATTTCAATTAGTACACTCTTGAATTTCAAGGATTCTATGGTCTCCACTGGATTGTTCAGAGCTTTACTCCTTGGTTTACCGGGGCGAGTACCTCCTACACAATTTGAGTTGGATTTGTTTTCCACAAAAGAATTGAACCCATGTTCATGGGCTTCAGCCTCGACTACTATGCCAATTTCTTAATACGATGTAATTTGGGATTGGAAGCACCTAATATACCTTGAGCAATCTACTAGAGTTGGATGATGACTATGTTGATATCTTCAAGTGGATCAACTTTCTTGATTGCGCGTCCAAGCACATGCTTGATAAAGACTTCTCCAAATACTCCTCCATACCCATAATGGGAGAGTCTCGCTAGGCTCCGTCTTCATATATCCATAGCAAGCTCCAAGCATAGGATCTCTTCAAGAAGATTCTCTTGGTCTTGCACATCTTACCTTGACGACGGTCACCACAAGACGTCATCCTCCATGAGCTATATGAAATCTTCATTTGATGCAATCCCATGGGAAGATACCTAACTTCATATAATGATACCACACACACATATATCATGGGTTAGTTCACAAAGCTATACGGACAAGTGTTTACCATCCCAAGAGATACGTGATCTCTCTTGGTACATCTTGTAGCTTTGTGTGTTGATCAACATCTTGATCAACCTTGTATCTTCCAACATTTCTTGACTAATATGATGTATTGAATCCTTCAATACATACTTGCAACAAGTTTCACTCAACACAAGAGATCCACCAATCCCATGGACATGATCTATAAGGATATCTCAATAAAAACATTAGTCCGTAGAGATTGTCATATAATTAGCAAAACCACACATGAGGGAAAATGCTCTTTCACACACAAGAATATTCACCCACACGCTATTGCTCCCCGGCAACGGCGCCAGAAAAGCTCTTGATATCCCACAAGCATAGAGTACCGTGTCTAGCCTTTTCGATAAGTAAGAGTATTGAACCCAACGAGGAGCTAAATGTAGGATGAATGTTCTCTCAAGTTCTATCAACCACTGATACAACTCTACGCACACCAAACATTTGCATTATTGGGGAAATAAAACTAAAGCAATAATACGGGTATGAGAGATAGTTTTGCAAGATAATAAATACAAGAAAGTAAATGTTAGTGCTGCAGCAATAAGATATACTAAGTAACCATAAACTAACAGTACCATGAGTGTGGAAAAGGGGTGGTAATTCTGTTGGCTTTGTCCAAGATTAATTAGTGAAGATATTGGTTTCATTGTCTTCGATGCAGTTTTCTAAGTGGGAGAGGCTAAATATACAAAGACTCCACTACTTGGGATAACAAGTACTATATGATTGGATTGTTAGCAAACATCCGTAAATACTAACAATGCATTAAGGTTTCCCCAACCATAGCCTTAAGTTCGATGGTCCTCTTACTCCCATACGTGCAACTAACCGGTTCAAGTCCTCAGATTTCTGTCACTCTAGCAGAACTACACCCCTTCCTTTGCACAAACTACTAACCCTAGCGTGTTGATCCATGCGCGCACAAATATAATGGACACCAAAGGACAATACCATATCAACATACAACTCTAATGAACCCCATGCATTCAACAAACCAATCAAAAGACCAATAACTACGCAAACATGTCATAGATCATAGGATAAATATTATAGCATCAAACACCATGTTTACATAGGACGGTATAGAGGTTTGTGAAAGGATGAACCACTGAATACAAGGAGGAGTTGGTGATGGAGATGGCGGAGAATACGGCGGAGAGGGAAGCAAGGAGCGCAGGGCGGCGGCGGCGTGGGGAGGTGCTTCCCCGCCGCCGGCATCCTGGGGGAGAGCCGCCCCTTAGCCTCCCTCCTTCATGGCTTCTTGGTAGCCCTCCCCCATGGAGATGGTATCCATGGGGGAGGCAAAAACGTGGCTTTTGGTGGCTGAAATTCGTGGGTGGAGGAGTCCTTCACGACCTAGGGTTTCCTTCTTTATATAGACTCTCGGATTTCCATCAACCCCTCTTGGGACTCACGAAAACGGACATATCTAGAGCATCCGGACTCGGATTGGGAAAAATGTTTAGTCCAGGTTTATGGAAATGAAATTTCCCACAACTTTGTATCACATTTGATTTTCATCTGACGTAATCTTTCGGGGTCAACGTGACAATCTTCGAAAATAGTTTTCAGACAGATTTCTGGAAGTCCCAATTCGATTCCAACAAGGTTTTCTTTTCTATTCTTGATAATTCCTATACATCAAAGTGTAAAACAATAACATTGTGCACTTTTGGAACTATTAGTAGGTTAGTTCAAATAAATAATAAACTTAATATAAAAACAAGTGCTAAACTCATAAAATGGCATGAAACAATCAAAAAATATAGATACGTTTTGGACGTATCAAGGAGATGTAAAGATTTGCAAAGTGCATACGGATCTGAATGTGGCAGATCCTCTGACAAAGTCTCTTCCGCTTGACAAGTATGAGAAACACCAAGAACACCTCACCTTCCACTGAAGACTATTCAAGCCCTGGCCACTGGGCCATGCCAGATGCCTATTGATGATGTGTCTGAGGAGAATCTGAATTATGATAGTACTAATGATAGTGTGGAGTAACTTGTATCTTGGGAGTGTGTTGGTTCTGTTCAGCTCTGCTCTTATTATCTATCTGTGGGATGTGGCATGTAATATTTTGGTACTTGGTTATCCTCTGTTGAACCTTATATGTTTCCCTTATCTAGTTCATGAAGTATTGTGTGATCATATATATCACCCACTTGAGCTATTTTGGTGCATGTATGTTTATTTCTGGATTTATTTATACCTGCTCTGGCTGCTTTGCGTGTACCACAATTTGCCAATCCTCAGCCATTCGGTGATAAATGATTTACTAGGCTCTTTAATATTGCTCAGAGTTCAACCCTTTTGTTGGTTATTTAATGAGTAGACAATGGATTATCTTTGACTGGAATCTGAGAGGGATTAATTCTCAAATCAGATGGGATGATATTAGGAAGAACATTGAGGAATCTAACTGCAATATCATCTGTTTCCAAGAAATAAAAAAAGAATTATTTGACCTGTCCTATATTAGGAAGTTTTGTCCGAGGAGATTTAATCAGTTTGCTTACTCTCCTTCAGTTGGCAGTTTAGGGGGTATCATAACTGTAACATCCCAATTTTCAGAAAAATTTAAAACTTTTGCATCCATGCATCATCATCATTAAACTTGTCATAAGAATTACATAAAATGTGAATTTAATTATTTAAATATGTTTTAATTGAATTTATGACCCTAAAATTGTTATTTTGAATTTATAATAATGTTCCTTTTATTCTATTTTTACTTTAGACAAAAATAATGACAAAGGATCTATTTTTCATAAGCTTTTCAAATTATATTTTTATGAATTTTTCTGAGAAGTTTTAATATAGTTTTGAATTTGTTTTATAATCAAAAGATTTAAATACAGAAAAGAATTTTCAAAAAGAAAAATAGAGTCGGGCCAGATAGTGGGCCGAAGCCCACTAGCTATCTACCGCGCGCGCGTCGCAACCCAGCCTGCCAGCGGCCCGTCCCCGCCCGCGCGCGTGCTCACTCGCCGACAGGTGGGTCCCACCTGTCATCCCCGACCCGGTCTTCTTCCCCAAAATCACGCGCACGTCCACGGTAACCTCCGGCCGGCGATTCCTCCTCGTTAATTCGAGCCATTAAGGACACGATTCATTGCCTCGCATACGCCTACAAATAGCCCCCGAGCTCTTCTTCGTTTTGCCCTAGAAACCGCAGCACGGGAGCTCCCAGGCTGCCGCGTTTTTCCGCCGCCGTACCGCGACTGCCGCCGGCCAAAATCTTGAACTCCGGTGAGTCCCGAGCTCCTCTGGTCACCCCTAGTATCTCTCTCGACTCCCCGTAGCCGTGCGCCTCCCGGTGACGACTTCGTTCATTCCTTTCCGCAGCAGTTCGAGGAGAACGTCCACGACCGAAGAAAGCCGCCGCCCGAAGCAACTCCGGCGAGCAACCAGAGGAGGCAGGACGAGCTACGAGCCCCACCACTTCGCCAACGACGTCGCCTCGACGCCCTCTACCCGTAGGTATGACCCGCTCGTCTCGGAACGCAGTAGAACATCGAGAATTTGCGATGCCGTGCGTGTCGCCGCCGCGCGCGCGTCTCCGGCGAGGTCCTCCGGTGACCTAGCGCCGCCAGTTTTTGGTCAACCCGTGTAGGCCGTACGATCTCGATCCTACGGTTAGGATTAGAACTTTTAAAACGAAACGGTACGGTGGATCTAGACCGCCAGATCCAGATCTGACGGCCCAGATCAAATCACTTAAACACGTCAGCATGCCCAGTCAGCGCACAGTCAGCGCCCCGTCAGCGCTGACGTGTAATTTCTTTTTCCTATTTTATTTAATTTGGCAGTTTTGCAGAAAACACCCTGCACACTGTTTTTATCACTACTTTTTATCTGTTTATCCAAATTTAAATATTTTTATATATTTGAGATCCTTGGAACCAGTAGAACACTTTGGCATCATAATTTGGCAGTCTTTGCGTCATTTTTACAAAATTTAATTTCGAAATTTTATTTAAGTGAACTAAAGTCCTTGTCATTAACCCTTTATTCATGTTTAAATAATAAAACAAATCAAAAATTTGTTCATGCATATATCATGAAAATCCAAAGGGATAGTTTCTAGACGTTGGAAATAAATTGTTGCATCTCATCCCATGCATAGCATATATCTTCTTTGTATGAACCTTTGTTTGTGTGTTTATGTGTGGCTCTTTATTTCTCTGTTAGACTATTCGGAGGGAAACGAGAATCTTTGCAACTGTAACTGCTGCACTCCCGATTGCCAAGGCAAGTGGCACACCCCCATAAAAGTCCTATTATTTCTATGCATGAGTAGAGTATTTTCTATAAGCATGTGTAGGATAGCATTGCTATGCCAGCCATAATAGATCTCTTTATTCCTGTGTCTAGGTTCCTATGAAATTACTTAGTAGAATAGTGATGCTATGCAAAAACTATATTGATGAAAAGATAAGTCTACTAAGTTTTAATCAAACACCTGGGTGGAAATTGGTTGCTTGGCTGTATGAGTTGAGTGTTGTTCCCAGGGGTGTTACCTGTGGAATATTCACTTGTGGAAGGCCACCCAGGAGCAAAGGAATCTGAAGAACTCCAAGTGAAGATTGCTTCTCGTGCAGCCATTGCCAATATGGGCTCTGGCTTGATCAACTAAGCTGCGTGGACTCTCCCCGGCCTGACAGGTGGTTGTAGAGGATTTGTAGGTGGAGCGCGTCAGGCCAGAGTGGGAGGGAAAATGTTTCTGAAAGATCTCGTCTCATTCTCTCCTTTCCTTATCACAGATGGTGTGTAAAGGGTAAATTGGGTAGAATGGGTACAATGGTGAACGTGCACAACCTCTGCAGAGTTAAAATCTAAGTACTTAGCCGTGTCCCCGGAAACGTACAATTGAGCAGCTGAACGAGGATGTCAACGGAGGATTCCACCATTTCAACTTATAAATTTAAAACTTGATGGGTGAACAAGGGTAGGATGATGACAGTGGATTTCATGCCACGGATGTCTCGAATAGAAGAAAAGTGTTTTGCAAAAAGTTAGGGAAAAACTTGCTTTCTGCAAAATAGCCTTGAGCTCCACCAGCCAAATAAGCATATAGGTCATAGAGTTATTCTTTTAAGTGTCCACCATAGTGTCACTTGCCAGTTCCATTTTAATGGTTCTGACCCACGTTGTTGCAATATATATCTTATTGCAGACTGTCCTGATGATGAGTGAAAGTTTTACTAAGGGTTTCGAGTCTTCAACCAACATGCTCGCCTGTGGCACATGATGATGTTTGGGGACTCCACGAAGAATAAATTTTCCGTTGTTTACTCTGTTTACTGCTAGCTTTATGCTATGCAAATTTGTATTGAATATTTTCTAAGTCTGGATCAGCGTTGTAATAAATTGATACTTTGTTGTGATATTACATCGTAACTGTGTGTGCAAACGATTCGATCCAGGGATTTGCACTATACACAGGTATCTGCCATATTTTAGGTGCAGGTACATTACAGATGGTATCAGAGCCTTGTGTTGCCTGTAGGTTCGAGCCCTTAGGATTGGAAAAACCTTTTTGATCATAGTGTTGACTACTTAAGTATTTTTGGATCCTAGCGGCATAGTGAGATGAAGCGGCCTGGAAACAATCCTTACATGTCCGCGTACATGAGACCTGTTCCACAATTAAGTGGCTGGCCGGGTGTCTGTCTCTCTCACTATAGTGAATATCCAATTTATAAGAGTTGTTTATAATTTTTTATCACATTGAGATTTGACTTAGTTTTGACTCTAATTTAATAATACACTTATGACTAGTACCTCCTTACCTTACACATTTCTTGTTTTAAAATTCTTTCTTCTTCCTAAAGGATGACGAGCTTCCACTTCACCACTGCGGAGGACTTCGAGGACACCCGTTTTGGCTGCTACCTTCTCGACATCGGCGAGAAGATAGGTTTACCGCTACCTCAAGTTAAGGGCTTCATCCTGAAGAAGTTTAACAAGGAAGGCTGTTGGGGAATAAAAGCAACTCAGCCAGGACGTGGAGAAGAGCCCCCGTTGCAAATCAAAATGGTTAGTGACTCCAAAGAGAAAGGACTCAGTCTCGTCATGCAGGACCTGATTGGACGTCTCTGCGGACGCTGTAGCACAGAGTTGAGGGGCTACTACTCCATTTTCTTTGGAAGGAGAAATGAGGAGGGAGAACCATACCTCCTTGATGTTGGAGATAGAGGCAAAGCAAAGCCCCTTAGTATGTATTTCCAAGAGTTGGAGGTCCTCGTCACAGAACTTTATGAGGATAGACGCACTGAACTTCTGAAGAACGATGAGTTGTGTGCCTTACTCAAGGAGAACGAGGAAAAGATAAAAGCTCAAGAGGAAGTGGCTAAGGCCCAAGAAGAAAAGTTTGCTTCACAAGAGGAGAAATACAAGAGACAGGAGAAAAGGGTTCAAGAGAAAAACAAGACTATCAGAGAACAGAAGGCAGAACTCGAGAGCAATGAAGTCGAGTTTGAAGCTGATAGTGACTTGATCAAGCGTCTTCGTACCGAGAAAAGAGAACTGCAAGAGAAGAACTCTGCCCTGGAGAAAGAAGTGAAGGAATTAAGGGAAGTACTCGACAATGAAGGAATCGAGATTCAGGAAATTGAAGAAGAAGAAGACGACATGGTCGAATAGTTCGTTAGCGAGACTACCATTTATTTACACCTCATCGTTATCTTAGTCTTGTATTGACCTATCAACTTGTGATAAGGCAGTACCTTCCATTGTATTCCGAGGAACCTCGCGCTATATTTTTCCAAAATTCTCATGTCTGATTTATCCAAAGTTTTGAGTTGTGTGATGTTTGTTTGTTCCTTAGGTTGTTTGTTTGTTGGGGTAATTTTTTTTTCCATTAGATCTTTCCGTCTAAAAACTCACCTATACAAATCACAGATGCCTCCCCGTCGTACGCCCGATCACAACAACAACAACAACAACGACCACAACAACAATGATGCTATACAACAGTTAATGGCTGCTCAAGCTCAGCTAATGACTATGATGACCCAGTTCATTGCGGCAACCAACAACAACAACAACAACAACAACAACCACAACCACAACCCGCCTCCGCCGCCACCCCCCCCCCCCCCCCCCATGTGGATAGACTTACCAGATTTCTGAGACTCCGACCGAACAAGTTCTCCACTGCAACTGAACCCATTGTGGCAGATGACTGGCTGCGTTCAGTGGACAGGGATCTGGTGACTTGTGAATGTACTGAAGCTGAGTAGGTGAGGTTCACCACCCATCTGTTGGAAGGACCAGCGATCCAGTGGTGGGAAACCTATCAGATCACCCACCCACTAGAAACCATGACTTGGGAAAATTTCAAGGAAGGTTTTTGTAATGCTCATATCTCCTCGGGCATTATGAACTTGAAACAGGAAGAGTTCAGAAACCTGAGACAAGGAAACAGGAGCCTTAAGGAGTACATGGCTGATTTCCATGCCCTTTCCCGTTATGCCTCTGAAGACATTAACACCGAGGCAAAGAGGAAGGCAAAATTCCTAAATGGGCTGAGTGACGAGCTGAAGATCCCTTTGACAGTGGCATACGCCCCAAACTATCAGACTCTCCTAGATCAGGCTATCATACTAGAGGATAACATCAAGAAGGCTGAAAATAGGAGAGAAAGTTGAATGTTCACAAACCCCATTCTGAGACTTCTTTCAAGAGGTCTTTCCCTCAAGATGCAAACCCGAGTTATAAACCTGGTCACTATCCTAGTGGAGGAAGCAACCATAAACATCATGGTCACAACCATAGTGGTGGTTTCAAGGGAAACAATGGGAATCACAAGGGAAATGGAAATGCTGGCCACAACAATGGACAACATCGCCCAAACCCCGAATATAAGAAAGATATCAACCAAGTCCTATGCTTCAAGTGCAATAACAAGGGTCACTACGCCATTGACTGTCCCGAAAAGAAAGCCGCAGAAGCTGCCAAGCCCAATCCCTTCCAGAAAGGACAGGTGAACCACATCAATGTGGAAGAAGCGTACGATGAACCTGATGCTGTCATTGGTACGTTCTTGCTAAATTCATGCCCAGCATTAGTTTTATTTGATACTGGAGCATCGCATTCTTTCATTTCAAGAGCTTTTGTAAACAAACATGGGTTAGTAGTGGAAAATATAGGAAGCCCCATTAGAGTAAGCTCTCCGGGCGGAGAGATGCTAGTAACCTCTGGCTGTAGACAGTTGAGTCTGAAGATTGGAAAGCATCGGTTTCCTACGGACTTGATCATCCTGGAAACACAAGGCCTGGATGTTATCATAGGGATGGATTGGATGACCCGCTATGCCGGAATCATAGACTGCGCAAATAGAACCATCACTCTCACCACTCCAGAAGGTTCGAAGATCAACTTTAGATCAAAGTTTGAACTAAAGAAGGTTAGGCTAAATTCTCTTAAGGGGGTTAGTCTCGGTGAGGTCCTTATAGTTAAGGAATACCCTGACGTGTTTCCGGAAGAACTACCAGGAATGCCACCCGATAGAGATGTAGAGTTCCTCATAGAACTAAAACCGGGGACAGGACCCATTGCTAAAAGGCCCTACCCAATGGCAACTGATGAACTGAAGAACTCAAGAAACAACTGGAAGAGTTTATGCAGAAAGGCTTTATCCGTCCAAGTTCATCACCCTGGGGAGCACCGATTCTTTTTGTCAAGAAGAAGGATAGTACTCAGAGATTAGTCACCGATTACTGTGACATAAATGAGCATACAATCAAGAACAAGTATCCGCTACCCAAAATCAATGAACTGTTCGATCAACTAGAAGGGGCTGTCGTCTTCTCCAAGATCGATCTCAGATCAGGGTACTTTCAGATGAAAGTCAGAGAGATGGATATACCCAAGACTGCTTTCGTTACAAGATATGGATCGTATGAGTACACGGTAATGCCTTTTTGGTTAACCAATGCTCCAGTCTATTTCATGAATATGATGAATAAGGTGTTTATGGATTTTCTGGACAAGTTTGTTGTTGTCTTCATCGATGACATCTTAGTCTACTCCAAAAGTCACAAAGAACACGAAGAACATTTACGTCTGGTATTGCAAAGGCTCCGAGAGCATAAATTATATGCTAAGTTCAACAAGTGTGAATTCTGGTTAAAACAAGTAGGATTTTTAGGACACCTGGTGTCTAAGGATGGGATAGCAGTGGACCCGGAAAAAGTTGCTGCTGTGACAAATTGGGATTCGCCCAAAAATGTGGGAGAAATCCGCAGTTTTCTAGGACTGGCAGGGTACTACCGGAGATTCATTGAAAACTTCTCCAAGATTGCCAAGGCCTTGACTGAATTACTGAAGAAGGGAAAGAAATTTGAGTGGACGGAAGCTTGTGAGATCAGTTTTCAGGAATTAAAGAAGCGCTTGGTGTCGGCACCAGTACTATGCTTACCAGATCTAGAGAAAGACTTCCAGGTTTATTGCGACGCTTCATATCGCGGCCTAGGAAGCGTATTTATGCAAGAAGGCAAAGTAGTGTCTTACGCCTCAAGACAACTCAAAAATCATGAAGTAAACTACCCTACTCATGATTTAGAGTTAGCTTCTGTGGTGCATGCGCTAAAGATATGGAGGCCATATTTATGGGGAAAGAGATGTGAAGTTTTTACGGATCATAAAAGCCTCAAGTATTTCTTTACTCAGAAGGAATTAAACATGCGTCAAAGGAGATGGTTAGAATTGATCAAAGACTATGATTTAAGTCTACAGTACCACCCAGGGAAAGCCAATGTAGTGGCTGATGCCTTGAGCCGTAAGACTTATGTAAACGGACTCACGGCAGGGGAATTACCGGAAGATCTTTGTAAGGGGTTTAAGGACCTTCGATTAGAGGTGGTACCTGAAGGATTCATAGCATCCTTAGAAGTTCAACCCCTTCTATTTAACAAAATCAAGACAGCTCAGTTAGAGGATAAATCAGTAAAAGAAATCAAGAAGAACCTAAGCGAAGGTAAGGCCAGAGATTTTAGAGAAGATGAAGAAGGAACCGTGTGGTATAAAGAACGCATTTGTGTTCCTGACAATGCCGACCTCAGGAAGTTAATACTTCAAGAAGCTCATGACTCACCTTATTTCATACATCCGGGTAACACCAAGATGTATATGGACGTAAAGGAGAGGTATTGGTGGATCAACTTGAAACGTGATATTGCAGAATACATTGCAAAGTGTGACGTATGCAGTCGTGTGAAAGCGGAACACCAAAAACCAGCAGGGTTGCTACAACCGTTACCAGTACCAGATTGGAAATGGGAACAGATTGGTATGGATTTCATCACGTGTCTACCCAGGACTAAATCAGGGTATGATTCCATATGGGTTATAGTCGATCGGCTGACGAAAGTATCCCACTTTATACCCGTAAAGACTACTTACACTAGTGCCAAACTAGCTGACATCTACATGAAGAGGATTGTGTGTCTACATGGTGTTCCCAAGAAAATTGTGTCGGATAGGGGTACTCAGTTTACTTCCCATTTCTGGAATCAATTACATGAGTCTCTGGGAACTAGATTGGAGTTTAGTACAGCATTTCATCCGCAGACGGATGGACAGACAGAAAGAGTAAATCAGATCCTAGAAGATATGCTGAGAGCATGCGCTCTAGATTATAAGTCAAGCAGGGATGATAATCTTCCATATGCCGAGTTCTCTTACAACAACAGCTATCAAGCAAGCATAGAGATGTCACCATTTGAAGCCCTGTATGGGAGAAAGTGCACTACCCCACTACTGTGGAGTGGCGTAGGGGAACGTAGTTTGTTCGGACGATACATAATCAAGGAGGCTGAGGAAAAAGTCAGGTTGATTAAAGAACGTTTAAAGATAGCACAATCCAGACAGAAAAGTTATGCGGACTCCAAAAGGAGAGAAGTCACGTATGAAGTGGGTGATCGAGTCTATCTCTGAGTTTCACCTATGTGGGGAGTTAAAAGATTTGGAATCAAAGGAAAGTTGGCACCTAGATTTATTGGACCCTTCAAGGTATTATCCTGCAAAGGGGAGGTCGCCTATGAATTGGAACTCCCGGAAGCACTTTCCGCGGTTCACAGTGTGTTTCATGTCAGCCAGCTGAAGAAATGTCACCCAGAAATGGCAGAAACACTGCTAAGAGATACGGTGCCACTAGAGGAAGTACAACTAGAAAGTGATCTCACTTATGAAGAAAAACCAATAAAGATCTTGGAGACAGCAGAACGTGTCACCCGAACCAAGACCATCAAATTCTGTAAAGTACAGTGGAATCACCATTCAGAAGAGGAAGCAACTTGGGAAAGACAAGATGACCTTAAAGAAGATCACCCTCACCTATTTGCTAGCCAATCCGAATCTCGAGGGCGAGATTCATCTTAAGGGGGTTAGGTTTGTAACATCCCAATTTTCAGAAAAATTTAAAACTTTTGCATCCATGCATCATCATCATTAAACTTGTCATAAGAATTACATAAAATGTGAATTTAATTATTTAAATATGTTTTAATTGAATTTATGACCCTAAAATTGTTATTTTGAATTTATAATAATGTTCCTTTTATTCTATTTTTACTTTAGACAAAAATAATGACAAAGGATCTATTTTTCATAAGCTTTTCAAATTATATTTTTATGAATTTTTCTGAGAAGTTTTAATATAGTTTTGAATTTGTTTTATAATCAAAAGATTTAAAAACAGAAAAGAATTTTCAAAAAGAAAAATAGAGTCGGGCCAGTTAGTGGGCCGAAGCCCACTAGCTATCTACCGCGCGCGCGTCGCAACCCAGCCCGCCAGCGGCCCGTCCCCGCCCGCGCGCGTGCTCACTCGCCGACAGGTGGGTCCCACCTGTCATCCCCGACCCGGTCTTCTTCCCCAAAATCACGCGCACGTCCACGGTAACCTCCGGCCGGCGATTCCTCCTCGTTAATTCGAGCCATTAAGGACACGATTCATTGCCTCGCATACGCCTACAAATAGCCCCCGAGCTCTTCTTCGTTTTGCCCTAGAAACCGCAACACGGGAGCTCCCAGGCTGCCGCGTTTTTCCGCCGCCGTGCCGCGACTGCCGCCGGCCAAAATCTTGAACTCCGGTGAGTCCCGAGCTCCTCTGGTCACCCCTAGTATCTCTCTCGACTCCCCGTAGCCGTGCGCCTCCCGGTGACAACTTCGTTCATTCCTTTCCACAGCAGTTCGAGGAGAACGTCCACGACCGAAGCAAGCCACCGCCCGCAGCAACTCCGGCGAGCAACCATAGGAGGCAGGAGGAGCTACGAGCCCCACCACTTCGCCAACGACGTCGCCTCGACGCCCTCTACCCGTAGGTATGACCCGCTCGTCTCGGAACGCAGTAGAACATCGAGAATGTGCGATTCCGTGCGTGTCGCCGCCGCGCGCGCGTCTCCGGCGAGGTCCTCCGGTGACCTAGCGCCGCCAGTTTTTGGTCAACGCGTGTAGGCCGTACGATCTCGATCCTACGGTTAGGATTAGAACTTTTAAAACGAAACGGTACGGTGGATCTGGACCGCCAGATCCAGATCTGACGGCCCAGATCAAATCACTTAAACACGTCAGCATGCCCAGTCAGCGCACAGTCAGCGCCCCGTCAGCGCTGACGTGTAATTTCTTTTTCTTATTTTATTTAATTTGGCAGTTTTGCAGAAAACACCCTGCACACAGTTTTTATCACTACTTTTTATCTGTTTATCCAAATTTAAATATTTTTATATATTTGAGATCCTTGGAACCAGTAGAACACTTTGGCATCATTTGTTTTCTGTTTTGACACACACAAAATTTTCAAATATTTTTGAGAGTAGTTTAAGTGTTTTTGACATAACTTTAGTTATAAGATTTATTTTTGAGTAAATCAAATTGCTAACAACTTGTTTAGATGTCCTCTGCCCAAATGTCATTTTTACAAAATTTAATTTCGAAATTTTATTTAAGTGAACTAAAGTCCTTGTCATTAACCCTTTATTCATGTTTAAATAATAAAACAAATCAAAAATTTGTTCATGCATATATCATGAAAATCCAAAGGGATAGTTTCTAGACGTTGGAAATAAATTGTTGCATCTCATCCCATGCATAGCATATATCTTCTTTGTATGAACCTTTGTTTGTGTGTTTATGTGTGGCTCTTTATTTCTCTGTTAGACTATTCGGAGGGAAACGAGAATCTTTGCAACTGTAACTGCTGCACTCCCGATTGCCAAGGCAAGTGGCACACCCCCATAAAAGTCCTATTATTTCTATGCATGAGTAGAGTATTTTCTATAAGCATGTGTAGGATAGCATTGCTATGCCAGCCATAATAGATCTCTTTATTCCTGTGTCTAGGTTCCTATGAAATTACTTAGTAGAATAGTGATGCTATGCAAAAACTATATTGATGAAAAGATAAGTCTACTAAGTTTTAATCAAACACCTGGGTGGAAATTGGTTGCTTGGCTGTATGAGTTGAGTGTTGTTCCCAGGGGTGTTACCTGTGGAATATTCACTTGTGGAAGGCCACCCAGGAGCAAAGGAATCTGAAGAACTCCAAGTGAAGATTGCTTCTCGTGCAGCCATTGCCAATATGGGCTCTGGCTTGATCAACTAAGCTGCGTGGACTCTCCCCGGCCTGACAGGTGGTTGTAGAGGATTTGTAGGTGGAGCGCGTCAGGCCAGAGTGGGAGGGAAAATGTTTCTGAAAGATCTCGTCTCATTCTCTCCTTTCCTTATCACAGATGGTGTGTAAAGGGTAAATTGGGTAGAATGGGTACAATGGTGAACGTGCACAACCTCTGCAGAGTTAAAATCTAAGTACTTAGCCGTGTCCCCGAAAACGTACAATTGAGCAGCTGAACGAGGATGTCAACGGAGGATTCCACCATTTCAACTTATAAATTTAAAACTTGATGGGTGAACAAGGGTAGGATGATGACAGTGGATTTCATGCCACGGATGTCTCGAATAGAAGAAAAGTGTTTTGCAAAAAGTTAGGGAAAAACTTGCTTTCTGCAAAATAGCCTTGAGCTCCACCAGCCAAATAAGCATATAGGTCATAGAGTTATTCTTTTAAGTGTCCACCATAGTGTCACTAGCCAGTTCCATTTTAATGGTTCTGACCCACGTTGTTGCAATATATATCTTATTGCAGACTGTCCTGATGATGAGTGAAAGTTTTACTAAGGGTTTCGAGTCTTCAACCAACATGCTCGCCTGTGGCCCATGATTATGTTTGGGGACTCCACGAAGAATAAATTTTCCGTTGTTTACTCTGTTTACTGCTAGCTTTATGCTATGCAAATTTGTTTTGAATATTTTCTAAGTCTGGATCAGCGTTGTAATAAATTGATACTTTGTTGTGATATTACATCGTAACTGTGTGTGCAAACGATTCGATCCAGGGATTTGCACTATACACAGGTATGTGCCATATTTTAGGTGCAGGTACATTACAATAACCATTTGGAATGGCAGCCTATTCAATGGGACAGAAATTTCATCTTCTAGATTCCATGTTACAGTGGAACTGATTTGTAAGATTAGTGGTCAGGTCTGGTACCTTACTAATGTGTATGGTCCTACTTCGCCTGCAGACATAATTATGTTCATTAATTGGCTAGTAAGCATTGACACTTCTCCTATGCATCTATGGAATATTCTTGGGGACTTTAATCTTATCAGAGAGCCAGACAACAGAAATAGACCTGGAGGGGATGTCCAAAGTATGTTGGAATTTAATAGATTCATTATCCACCATGATTTGCTGGAAATCCCACTGAAGGGCAGATCATTCACTTGGAGTAATATGCAGAATGACCCTTTATTGGAAAAATTGGACTGGGTTTTCACTTCTTCTAGCTGGACTGGGGTTTTTCCTAATACCATTGCCACCCCTTTGGCTAAGTTATCATCAGATCATGTACCCATCAAGATACAGATTGGACTTAGTATCCCAAAGGCTAAGGTCGTTCGTTTTGAGGAGTTCTGGCTGGATATGCAGGGTTTTTCTGAAACTGTTTCTACCTTTTTGCAGCACAATGGTGTTTTAAAAAATGCAGCACAAGATATCACTACTCGTCTGGAATCTCTGAGATATGGTCTAAAAAGATGGAGCAAAAGTCTTTCCCAACTGAATAAGACAATTGACTCCTGTAACTTTGTTCTGGCACTACTGGATGGTTTAGAGGACCAAAGGCTACTTTCTCTGCTGGAAAAAAACTTTAAAATATCTTTGAAAGCCCACTTGCTAAAGCTGCTTGAAGCTAAGAGGATTTATTGGAGGAATAGAGCAAAAATTAGATGGGCGAAAATGGGGGGTGAGAACACAAGGTTTTTTCACACCTATGCCACCAAAAGTTATAGATGCAATTTTATTGCTATGTTGAATACAGAGGATAACAGAATGGTCTGTGATCATGATGACAAGGCATTTGTGCTATGGCATGCTTTTAAGCAGCGCATTGGGTGCTCCGATAACCCAACTATGGCTTTTGATCTTAGCAATTTAATCGTTCCTAACCCGGGAATTGATTTTCCCAGTCTAGAGGTTCCATTCACCAAAGAGGAGATTGATGAGGTGGTCAAATGCATGCCAACAGATAAATCCCCTGGCCCTGATGGCTTTAATGGGGCTTCCTCAAAAAGTGTTGGAATCAGGTTAAAGAGCAGTTCTATCAGCTGTATTTTAGGTTTTATGATGGTAACCTTGATATTCATAGCATTAACTCTGCTTATATTACTCTTATTCCCAAGAAGAGTGATCCTGAGACTGTCAATGATTATAGACCTATTTCTCTGGTGAGCCTAACACTTAAGTTACTTACCAAGATATTGGCAAATAGAATGCAGAGGGTTATTGTTCAGGCATTACACAAAAACCAATATGGATTCATTAAGAGTAGAACCATCCAGGACTGCCTAGCTTGGGCCTTTGAATATATCAGCCTTTGCCACAAATCTAAGAGAGAGATTATCATCCTTAAATTAGACTTTGAAAAGGCATTTGATAAAGTTGAGTACAGTGTTATTGTTCTAATGCTGAAGAGTCTTGGATTTGGTGACATGTGGTTAAGTTGGATTGCTCAGATTTTATTCTCTGCTTCAACCTCTGTACTTTTAAATGGGGTGCCTGGTAAGAAAATTTGGTGTAAAAGGGGTGTTAGACAAGGAGACCCTTTATCACCTCTCCTCTTTGTATCAACTGCAGAATTACTACAATATGTTATTAATGAGGCCTGGCATTCTGGAGAGATTGATTTGCCTCTTGAAGATTCCTTTGGTTTGGACTATCCCATCATTCAATATGCTGATGATACTCTCCTTATTATGCCTGCCTGCCCTGAGCAATTGAGGAGATTAAAGGTCCTTCTTGATAAATTCTCATCATCCACTGGATTGAAGGTGAACTTTTGTAAATCCTCCTTAATACCCATTAACCTTGACCATGAGAAAAGTACAGAATTAGCCCTGGTTATTGGGTGCAAGGTGGAGTCACTGCCTTTTACATATCTGGGGCTTCCCTTGGGAACAACCAGACCAAATATGGGAGACCTGATTGGTATTCTCCACAGAATTGACAGAAGGTTAATAGGTATTGTAGATACCTTATCTTATGATGGAAGGCTAGTTGTTATAAAATCAATCATATCTGCTATCCCAAATTTTGCTATGTGCACCTTAAAACTTCCTTTGGGGTTCCTGGATTATATTGAGGGTTCCACTAGGGGTTTTTTCTGGAGAGGAAAGCATATTCACCAGAAAGGCAAATGCTTGGTCAAGTGGGAAAATGTCTGCAAGCCCAAGAGAGTTGGGGGACTAGGAGTTTTAAACCTAAGAAAGCATAATATTGCCTTACTCATGAAGCACTTGTTTAAATTCATGAATAGAGAGGATCTTCCACGGGTGAAGTTGATATGGCAGGCTCATTATACACATGACAGTTTTCACAAAATACAGGATCTGTGGGATCCTTTTGGTGGAAGGATTGTATCAATATTCTGAATACCTTCCTAGAAATTGCTGCTTGTGCACCACGGGATGGAGGAACCATTAGGTTATGGTTAGACCAATGGACAGATGAGATGCTACGATATAAATTGCCTTTGCCAAGTCTCAGTCCATATCACTAAAGCAGGCAGTTGCTATTTGTGTGGATGAGGACATTGCTGATATGTTCCACATAGCTCTCTCAGTTGTTGCTGACCAGCAATGTGACCAATTGGAAACCCTTCTTGCTACTAGCACTGAGCTTAACGTGTTGGATAAATGGACTCTGGCCCCAAATGGAAAGCCTTATTCTAGTAAGAGAGTATATGACAGCCTGATGCCAACTGAGTTGGCCCCTCCTCCTTTCAGGTGGATATGGAAATCTTGCACACTCCCAAAACACAAGATATTTTTCTGGCTCATGTTGCAAGATAGACTTAACACAAGAGATCTGTTAGCCAGAAAAAATTTCGTGATTGAGGATTATGATTGTGTGTTGTGCACACAGGGAGCTAGTGAAGACTACTTACACCTTTTCTTTGAGTGTGACTTCAGCAGAATTTTTTGGTGGAAGCTATTGCTAGAATGGAAGAATGATCTTGATTTTATCTCTATGTTGCTCGCAGCAAAAAAGAGTTACAAATTGATCTGCTTTAAAGAAATCATGATTGTGGGATGCTGGAGCCTATGGAATCACAGAAATAGAACTATCTTTGATAGCCAGCCTGTCTGTCTGGATAGTTGTTTTCAAGACTTTATTTATTCGTTCAAGATTATTATGCATAGAGCTAAACCCTCTCTTAAAGAGGGCATGACCCAATGGTTTGACACCTTATGAACACTTCTTGTATGTACAGTTGGACTGAATGAGAAAATTGAAAATTAAACAGTAGGAATTTTTCCCTACTGTTTTGCGCCTAAAAAAAGAAACACCAAGAAACTATAGGTGTTAAGCTTTTACCAAGTTGTAACTAGATTAAGTTGTACTCTAGTGCAAGTGGGAGACTGAAATAGATATGCCCTAGAGGCAATTAATAAAGTTATTTATTCATCATATCTCGAATGTTCATAATACGTTTTGTGTCATGCTATAATTGTATTAAGAGGAAACATTAATACACGTGTGATACATAAACAACCAGGTCCCTAGTAGCCTCCGCTAAGACTAGTTTCATTGTGCGATTGATGATCGAGGTTTTCCGATCATGTCACATGGCGTCAGTTGGCAATGAAGTCATATCGTTGGTAGAACGATGTAATGGACATACCCATATTTTATAGGACGTAGTCATTACGCCTTCGACCATGAGATCAACTCTTATCGTTATTCCCGGAAGATACTTTGATTGCATCAAATGTGTGACAGTAAAGGTGTCCCTCTTGGGTATCGGAAGGGAGTAGTTGAGACGAGGGGTCAAGAGCGGGATTTTTCAGTCCGTATAGCCGGATAGATACTCTAGGGCCCACTCGGTTAGATTATGTCGAATGAGCTTGCATACGTGTGACTAGGTCACGGGGACATAAGATCATAGACGAGTAGAAGATAGTGTTGTCGGTAACGTGATCATGCTAGGTATGGAGATATCTATGAACAAGGCTTGGAAACGCTAAGTATCGCTATGACAAATGGTTTAAGACTTAACATTCAGGTTTGATATATTAGAGTCATTCGTTATATCACAGGGATTGATTCACGGGGTCCAGGTCTACGAGTTAATCATTGATCGTAGAGGAGTCTCGATCATGTCTGTTATTATATCGAACCGTTAGGGTAACACACTTAGGGGGTTTCGACAAGACAACAGGAAAGGGAAGAGATCACCGGGAACGTCCCGTAAATGGTCCGATGGAGATCGGGCAGCTCCGGAATGGTTTGCGGAGTGAGAATGAATTATATAATATATAATTAATATTAATTATTGTAATTAATACGGTTAATTGGTTATGTGCCATACCAAGCTGAGTTTTATCGGTTTGTGCCCTACCCGCGCTATTTCTCTGTTCTGTGCCCTGGTTTGCTCGCATATCGCCCAAACACTCGGTTCCCTCTGGTCAACCTCCTTTGATCCGCACTTGGCCTGACTGGTGGGGTCGGCCTAGCGCGGCTCGGCTGGAATTTCCGCGGCTCAGCTTGTGTGCGGCTCGGTTGGAAGTTCCTTTGGTCGGCGCGTGGGGCCGGGCACTAGTTCCTTTGGTCTGCGCTTTTCGAATTAGACTGTTGTTAGGTTTGAATCATCGTCTTCCCCCCCCCCCCCCCCCACCCCCCAAATCCCAATGAGCGCCGCCCCGTCCGTCGGTGGTGCACTGAACCTCTGCTTGGAAGACGCATCCATGGCGGCAGTTTCAGGCCCCGCCGTTCCGCCCGTTCCGCCTTTTGAAGGCGAGGACTAGGTGAAATCGGATTCAGATAACACTTGGATGGGGATATAAGTACATAATCTATCGATTATCTCGATTTCGTGATGTATGTAGTTGAATACAACTTCAATTTGACCTTTATCGCCATGAATTTTGTTCAATAGGATGAATCTGAATACCGCTTTTCGCTTTTCAGTCGAAGTTGCCTCGCGCTAGGACGATCAGGAGTTAGGCGATATTTTTTGGTATCAGTTGGTGGTAGAAACGTCTTTTTCTCTAAAGGATTTGCTTAATGCTATGTGTGCCCGGTACAGCTGGCGGCCGGTTGATACTGTTGTTCTCAAATACTGGTCAATTGTGGAGGACAGTTTCATCCCACTCGCCGATGACACTGCAATTGGATACTTATTTGTTCAGAGCGCGACCGAGCGATTCGGTAAAATCAGGATTGAGGTCGTTCGGAAACGACTTGTACATGAATTGCGAAAGACTTCAACGGGAAAGGGGGCAGTTGCTAATGCAAACCTTCCACCGTTACCTCGTAGTCAGCCCAGTGGCAGTACAAAGCAGCCCTCCACTAGTAGTTCAAGTCAGCCCACTGTAGCAGATGGTGAAGATGCTACGCGTTCAGACGATGAAGCCGACGATCATGTGCCGCGGAACAACGATGAAGATGAGAAGATGTTTCCTCAGTTTGTGGATGAATTGGGCCATAGGGCCCCTGCCGCTATGCTTGGACAAGATATTCCTGAAGAGCAGGAGGAGAACTATGACATGATGGTTGCAGATGAATACGATGGCGATGACATGCCAGATCTTGAATGGGATAGGACTGATCCATCGCTTGTTGCAGGGACAAGACTCAAAAATATGGATGAACTTCGGTTAGCAGTTACAACGTACTGTCTCATCAGCAACAATACTTTCGACATTGTGAAGAGTCAGAAAGACATGTATACGATTCACTGCCTAGATGAGAGATGCAAATGGAAGTTGCATGCCGCTCTTGTGCCAAAGAAGATTCATGACAAACATGATGCGAATAACATTGTAGACTGGCTTAAGGTGGACTGGCTTAAAGAACACTTAGCAACCAAAGGGTGGCTTGCAAGTGAGATGACTCCAGCGCTAAGAGAGGACCAAAGAATTGGAGCAATTGAACTCTCCAAAGCAATCAGTGCAAAATATAAGATGAACGGGTATCTGAATTACTCGAAGGTGTGGGAAGCTAGAGAACTAGCCCTAGCGAGGATAAGAGGTATTGCGTGGGAAGATAGCTTTCAGTTGTTGTACGCATTCACAGGTGAGGTGTAGAAGGCAAGTCCAGGTAGTGTGGTAGAAATCGATGATATGGTTGTGCGGTACAAAGTGGATGGAAAATTTGTTGATAGAAATGTCTTCACGAGGGCTTTTGTGTCTTTCAAGGCTTGCCATGAAGGGTTTCGTAAAGGTTCCAGGCCTATTTGGCTGTGGATGCAACTGCTCTAACTGGAAAATGGAAAGGACAGTTCGTAGCTGCTTGTGCAGTTGATGGACACAACTGGCTTTTTCCAGTTGCTTATGGTGTGGTGGAGGTGGAGAACGAGCAGAGCTGGAGGTGGTTTATGTGCAATTTACACAAGGTTATAGGGGACCCTACTGGATTGGTTATCCATACATATGCTTGGAAGGGTTTGGAGAAAGCTGTAGGAATTGTGTTTCCTCGAGCAGAGCACAGCGAATGTATGAGACATCTTTCTGCTAATTTCAAGAAGCAATTTAAGGGGAAAGTATTTGATGCAAACCTTTGGCCAGCATCGTACACATGCAGCGAGAAGAAGTATAGACACCACTTGAAGACCATGTACGATGAAAATCCCACCGTCGAACAATACTTGGATGCACATCACGGAAAGTTGTGGACGAGAAGCTTATTTGGAACATCTTGCAAGGTGGACTATGTGACAAGCAACGTGATTGAAAGTTTCAACGCAAAGATTAAGCACTTGAAAGGTCTAATGGTGTGGGAAATATTTGACAGCATCAGGCAGTTGATAATGGAGAAGATGGTATTGCGCAATAGAATTGTACACTCATATGATGGCCATATCATCATCCCAAGTGTGATCAAGAATTTGCATACACGAGCAAGAAGAATGCAGAGTTTTATGAAAATGCAAAGATGAATAGGCCTAGTAGCTGAGCTTACATATACCTTGAAAGACCATTCTTGGAGGTATCCAGTGGATTTGGAAAACAAGAAATGTAAATGCAAGCGATGGGAGCTCAGTGGCAAGCCATGTATACATGTCGTCTACTTCATGAACTACCTCGGAGGCGATTTGTGAAGGGGATCGTGTGCAGAAAACAAAAAAATTCCTACCGACGATATCCTAAAAGCATGCCAAGATCTATTCTATGCAGATATAGTAGTATGAACGGAGATCGGAATACGTACCCTTGTAGACCGAAAGCGGGGATTAAGTTCCCGCACAAACGTTGTCGATGCAGACCGACGAAGCCGACCTCAAGGTCGTGTAGAGGAAGCAGGCCTCCGAGTACCGCTAGCGCAGCACCTCGCAGGGAGTCGCACACGTACGGTGGAGACGACGCCTCCGAAGCTCCAGTCTAGGACGAGCAGTGGAAGACTTGGACCGGAACACCAGCAGCGCGGCAGCGGGCTATGGTGGAGGAGATCCCCTCTTCCTCAGCTCGGCGCGGCTCCGACTTGGGAACCACGAGATCGAGAGAGAAATCGGGAATTAATTGGTGAATTAAAAGGCTGGGGGTGCCCCTTCTTATATAGGCTCCCAGGGGGAGCCTACCTTGCCAGCCAGGCAATGTGGGACTATCCTAACATAGCCTGGTGCGGCTAGGGAGGTGCGCCGGCCCCCCTGGTGGGCCCTTGGCCCACTTGGGGCAGCCCCTCCTGGCCCCCACCGAATTCCCCTTGGGAATTTTCCCCTCTTGGGCCTTCTTTCGTCCGGAAGGCCCATTTAGGGAAATCTGCCTTAATAAATTCGAAAATAAATATATAAAATCATATTTGCATATTAATAACACTAATTAAAATCAAACATAATATATATAATTATTCCTACCTCCGAAAACTCTTTCGGCGCCGCCCGTTCTCCATCGGACCTCTCCCGGGACGCTCCCGGTGATCTCCTTCCTTTCCGGTTGTCTTGTCGAAACCCCTTAAGTGTGTTACCCTAGCGGTTCGATATAATATCAGGTATGATCAAGACTCCTCAATGATCAACGACTAACCCGTAGGCCTGGACCCCATGAATTAATCCCTGAGATATAACGAATGACTTTCATCTATCAAACCTGAACGTAAAGTCTTAGACCTTTTGCCATAGCGATACTTAGCACGTCCGAGCGTCGTTCCATAGATATCTCCATACCTAATCCCGACCTCGTTACCGACGACACTATCTTCTACTCGTTCATGATCTCATGTCTCCGTGACCTAGTCACATGCTTGCAAGCTCATTAGACATGATCTCACCGAGTGGGCCCGAGAGTATCTATCCTGCTATGCGGACTGGCAAATCCCGCTCTTGACCTCTCGTCTCAACTACTCCTTTCCGATACCCAAAAGTATCACCGTTATTGTCATACTAAATAAGATACGACGTTTGGTGCAATCAAAGTATCTTCCGGGAATATCAATAAGAGTTGATCTCACGGTCAAAGGCGTAATGACTACGTTCTCCAAATCTGGGTATGTCCATCACATCGCTCTCCAGCGATATGACTCTCATTGCCGACCGGCGCCATGCCCCATGACCGGGAAACCTCGATCATCAATCGCGCAACGAAACTAGTCTTAGTAGAGGCTACTAGGGACCTGGTTGTTTACGTATCACACCCGCATTAATGTTTCCGCTTAATACGGTTCTAGCATGACACAAAAAACCTATTATGAACAAACGAGATATGATAAAGAATACACTTTATTAATTGCCTCTAGGGCATATCTCCTTCAATTTGGGCAAAGTTGATCAATATGTGTCTGAATATTTCTCTGTTGCCAAGTTTAAGGAAGCACATGCTGATAACGTGTCTGCTTTATTGGGATCCATGCTCTTCTCCTTTTGAATGTATGTAGACCATTTTTTCAACTTGAGTCGTTAGTATATGACATAAGAAGACTATGTGCGTCGGTTTTTCAATTTTTCGATAAATTTAATTTTTTTATGGTTATTTCAAAATCGGTCAAACCTAAGTTTGACCAACATTTAAACAAGTTTAAAACATGAAAATGAAAAACTAAGCATGGATCCTTCTTATTCACTCCAAAATGAAGCTTTAGTGAGGTTTTTGAAAATTTCATGTTGCAATTCAAAAACCACTTCTCTCCAACCTTAGACCTCTTAGTTTGAGTTATGCTCACCTGAGATTCATGCCCTTCTCCTTTTGAATGTATGTAGACCATGTTTTTCAACTTGAGTCGTTAGTATATGACATAAGAAAACTATGTGCGTCGGTTTTTCAAATTTTCGATAATTTTTGAATTTTTTATGGTCATTTCCTCTACAAGGAATCTGCAGCCGTCCGATTTCCTCTACAAGGAATCTGGGGCCGTCCGATTTCCTCTATAAGGAATCTGCAGGTAGACTCGGGGCGATCCGTGAGAAGCTCATTTTGCGATCTGATTGGACGCGCGCGTAGGACAAGGGATGTACACCCGCTGACGAGTGGACCACGGCGGACCCAACGGGGATTTTGGCTCGCCCACCCCCATTTGACTCAGTGACACAAAATGGGTATTTTGGCACACCAAATGCACCTTAATCCATATAAATTTTCAAATTTCCAAGGTAGGGTAAATGGCCCCATTTCTAAGCAAAAATTGTAGACACGCTGAAAAATGTGTTTCCGATGAGCTCCAAAGGTAGGGTAAACGACCCAATTTCTAAGCCAAAAACAGTGGACTGGCTGAAAATTGTGTTTCAAATGATCTCCAAAGGTAGGGTAAACGGCCCCATTTCTAAGCAAAAAGTGTAGACACGCTGAAAAATGTGTTTCAAATGAGCTCCAAAGGTAGGGTAAACGGCCCCATTTCTAAGCCAAAAACAGTGGACACGCTGAAAAATGTGTTTCAAATGAGGTCCAAAGGTAGGGTAAACGGCCCCATTTCTAAACCAAAAACAGTGGACTGGCTGAAAAATGTGTTTCAAATGAGCTCCAAAGGTATGGTAAACGGCCCCATTTCTAAGCCAAAAATTGTGGACTGGCTGAAAATTGTGTTTCAAATGAGCTCCAAAGGTAGGGTAAACGGCCCCATTTCTAAGCCAAAAACAGTGGACTGGCTAAAAAATGTGTTTCAAATGAGCTCCAAAGGTAGGGTAAACGACCCCATTTCTAAGCAAAAATTGTAGACACGCTGAAAATTATGTTTCAAATGAGCTCCAAAGGTAGGGTAAACGGCCCCATTTCTAAGCTAAAATTGTGAAGTCGCTGAAAAATGTGTTTCAAATGAGCTCGCAAGTTAGGGTAAACGGCCCCATGCATTTCTAAGCTAAAATTGTGGACACACTGAAAAATGTGTTTCAAATGAGCTACAAAGGTAGGGTAACGGCCCCATTTCTAAGCAAAAATTGTGAACTCGCTTAAAATGTGTTTTAAATGAGCTCCGAAGGTAGGGTTAACGGATTTTAAAAAAAACATATGTTTGCGTAACTTAGCTTCAAAGTTGTTCATTTGTACCAAACATTTTTCACTCTTTTTTGACCAAGTTTGACAGTTTAGCGTACTCGCTGGAATGTACGTGCTCGCTGGAATCATGTGCCAGTTTCTGTTGCGTACCATTTCCCGCCTACTACGCAGCCATTTAAACCCTTCCATCCGCCTTCTCGCCACCCATATCCGTTCTCACCGCCATGTCATACTCATCCGAGAGCGACCCATCCGAGAGCGACTACGAGGAGGAGGAGCGCCGCCGCCGTGAATCGAATGACATTGCAGCTGCAGCGAGGAGGAGGACCCTATCCAACAGGAGGGGGAGTGCACCGCAGCGAGGAAGAGGACGCCCAACGCTGCGACGACCACCGTTGTGACGTCACGATGGGGAGGTTGTGTCCTCCCGGGCCGCGGTGAACCCACAGCCGCCGCCGCCGACGGCACCGTTTACCGTGTCTAGCAACGACGACGAGTCCTACTCAAGTCTCGAATCTCTCTCCACCGATGACGGCGCCGACTTACTCAAGATCGTCGACCAAGTCGAGCTGGATGCGTGAGTTTTCACCAAGTCCGTGCGTTCGGAGCGCCGCGCGGTGAAGCGTCGACTATTTGATCCCAAGTTTTAGGAGGTGATGAACGATGTGCGTCTGAAGCACGCCAGCAGCTCAACCAGGCCTGCGCCGCCTTAGTTCAGATTTGGGAGTACTAGTTATAGCTATGTCCGTCGCGTCAATCGCATACTTGCATTACAGCTACATCGCCCTGCCAGTCTGCGTTAATTTATTTCTACATTGATCATAGGGCAGAACGAGCGGCATGTATCCGTTCATGTTTATCTGTGCTAGCGTGAAAGGAAGAATCCGAAGCAAACCAATATTTACGAGTCGTACGATGAGACACATCTGAGAGTCTTCCAGTTCGTGGCCCTGCGTGCACATGAATACGTGTGTGGCATGACGTAGTCCACCCTGTCGTCTATGTAGCGTGCACGGATAGGCATGGCCATTGAACGCGTCGTAGAACTGCTTGCTCACCACAGCTAGCCTAGCCTAGCCGTCATGTCCAATCACGGTGTAAATGCATTAGTCAAACAAGATAGACGATCAGAATAAAGATTTACTCCATAGAAACAAACGATTATCTCCATATACAAGTACTATACTACTACAACAACTACTATTACTAATACTAATGCTAACACTTCTACTTCTTCTTCTTCATGGGTGCTGCGGTGGACCGACGGTGACATCAGAGTCCTCGGAGGCGTCGGATTTGTCTTCGTCGTCGGAGTCGGAGGCGTTGGAGTCATCCATGTCATCCTCATCGTCGGAGTCGTCCATGTCGTCGGAGTTCCCCTCGCCAGAGATGTCCTCGTTGACAACATTGGGCTCGGCAATGGGCGCAATGACGACGGGCGCGGACGGTTGGTCCACGACAGCAGGCCCGCGCTCCTCGTCGGAGTAGGGCTCATCCGAGGACTCCGATGCCCCGTACTCGTAGACTGGGGATTGCGGCAGAAGATCTCCACGCGCGACTTCGTATGGTTGCTCTTTCTTCTCGCGCGGAGGGGAGAGACCTTTCTGCTTCCGTCGACGGTTCTTCTCCGCTAGCCGCTCCTCTCACTCCTCTCGCTCCATCTCTTGCATGTCCTGCAGTTCCTCAGGCGAGTAGAGCTCTGAGTCCGACATCGGCGAGTAGGGGGCTCTACGGCGAGGGCGGGCTCCACCGCATTTTTGAGGGAGGAACGGGGAGAGAGAGGGAGAGAAAATGGTGTTTCTCCGGCGAGGGCGGCCCCCTTTTATTAGCCGCGGCAGGGGGTGGGCGGGCAAACCCTAACTAACCCGCGCTGACCCCACGCGCCAACCCCACGCTGACCCCACGCGTCGACCCCAGCAGTCAGACTAGTGCCCCGGCCCCACGCGCCAACCCCACGCTGACCCCACACGACAACCCCACGCGCCGACCCCACCAGTCAGACTAGTGCCCCGGCCCCATGCGCCTACCCCACCGGTCAAACTAGTGCCCGGCCTCACGCACCGACCAAAGGAACTTCCAACCGAGCCGCACACTAGCTGAGCCGCGCAAATTTCAGCCGAGCCGCGCCAGGCCGACCCCACCAGTAAGGCCAAGTGCGGGTCAAAGGGGGTTGACCAGAGGGAATCGAGCGTTTGGGCGATATGCGAGCAAACCAGGGCACATAACAGAAAAATAGCGCGGGTATGGCACAGACCGATAGAACTCAGCTAGGTATGTCACATAACCAATTGACCCTAATTAATATTTAAATACATTTTTATTTATTTATTTTCGAATTTTTAAAGACTGATTTGCCTAAATGGGTCTTCTAGTTGAAAGAAGACCTAGGGCCGGCTTGGGGACGCCGGACTAGGTGGGCCACATGGAGCCCACCTAGGGCCGGTGGCTGCCTTTGGCCGGCCGAACCAGGCATGGGATAGTCCCACATTGCCTAGCTGGCAAGGTTGGCTCCCCCGGGAGCCTTTATATAGAGGTGCACCCCTGGCATTTTAATTCACCAATTAATTTATCTTTCTCTCCTCTATTACGTGATTCCCTTTGTCGAAGTTGCGCCGAGAAGAGAGGGGGTCTGTCCACCATAGCCTGCCGCCGCGCTGCTGGGTGTTGAAAGTGCATCCTATGCACTCCCAGATTTTGGTGACTAATGACAACACAAAAGGTATTCTAATATTTGTGATGAAGCATGCATGTTCTTTTACAGGTCGTTTGATAAAGAGGAACACTTATTTTGCTTAAGTTTCATTTCTACTTCACTTGGTCTTTCATCAGGATTTCAGTCAGGAGATTTCCGGGATTCGGAGATTTCCGGTCCCCAGACCGGAGATCTCCGAGCTAATCAAAGTTTTTCACTAAGTCTCAAATCAGATGCGTACTGACTCCAACTCAAGCTGAGCCGGAAATGCTCTCGGAGATTTCCGGCGCTCGGAGATTTCCGGCGCTCGGAGATTTCCGAGCCCCAGTCCGGAGATCTCCGAGTGACAGAGGAATTTCAACCAAGTCCAGAACTCAAAATGCGTACTGACTCCAACACAAACTTAGCCGGAAATGCTCTAGGAGATTTCCGGCGCTCGGAGATTTCCGAGCCACAGTCCGGAGATCTCCGAGTGTCAGAGAATTTTCTACTAAGTCAAGAAGCCCAACCAGTACTGATCCAGAGTCAAGCACAGCCGGAATTCCTACCGGAAATTTCCGGAGTCCGGAGATCTCCGGTCCTCAACCCGGAAATTTCCGGGCTGGCGGTTGTACAATGGGCAGATTTTGGAGAGGGGTATAAATACCCCTCCACCTACCTCCAGCAGATTAAGCTTCCAGATTTTCTCTCTCCTCCATTGGTGTTGAAGCTCGTTTCTTCCGGATCTCCCAATCTAGCCACTCAAATCCTTTGATACTTAAGGATCTGAGGGAGAAGCCACCGACCTACAACTCCACCGAAACGTTTTGATTTCCCCCCTCTATTTCTTGAGGGGCAACGAATCTAGGGTTCCTTTGTGGATAGCTAGGTTCAACTTTGTGTGTTCTTGATCCTTTGTGGATTCCTTTGTGGATTTGACATGTTGTGGTCTTTGTGGGAGCCCCCAATTCAGTTGTGGGTGTGTGCCTCACGTGTTTGTACGTGATCTTCTCCGCCCTTAAAGGAGTCCTTAGTGGAAGAGTGGATTCGCACCTTTGTGGTCGAATTCACAGAAGAATAGGGTGAGGCCTTTGTGGCGTTGAGCAAACCTTTGTGGTAGCTCACACCCCTCCAACGAGACGTACACCTTTGTGGTGGAACTCGGGATAAATCGGTGTCTTCAAGTTCCTACGGTTGTCTTGTTCCACTCTCCTTTACTGCATTCCTGTACTTGTTTAGTTTCCCCGCTTTCTTTCACTTGTTTCACCTAGTTGCACATTTAGATAACTTACCTTCCGCTAGCCTAAAACTGAAAAAGACATAAAAATTGGTCACCACCTATTCACCCCCCCCCCCTCTAGGTGGTCAACTGCCGTTCAATTGATATTAGAGCCCGGTTGTCTCTTTAAAGCTTCACCGCTTGAGACCAACCTTGGACAATGCAAGTTGACTCGAACGAGGGTTCCGAAACGGACGCCGCGACTTTGGCGGCAATGCAAGAGAAAGGTGCCACTATGGCCGATATCAAATCTTTGGAAACAAAGTTGACATCGTCCATACAAACCGAGTTCAAGAAGTTTCATGATATGCTTGAGTCTCTCAAGACATCTAAGGAAACCTCTCTTGCATTGCCCTCAAAGCCTCTGGTGCTTCCGGGCATTACTCATGATGTGGACCCCGAAGTGATAAAGGGAAAGCAATTGCCTTTGGATGGGAAGGGTGATGCTAGTAGTTCCTCAAACCATCAAAACACTCCATCATCCAATGATGAAGTGCCTAAAGGCTACAATGCCACTCCTCCCCCATCCCAATACCATACCCCTGATCCCATTATTCCTCACCCGCAAGTTTCTCATAGGGGTGATCCCCCGTTGCTTAAAGATTATACTTTTTCTCAATGGCAATATGTGATGAAGTCTCATGTGTGCAGCTCTTCAATCGAGTTGTGGCGCATCATTCAAGTTGGATACAAGCCGCATGATCCGACCAACTTAACAAGAAGAGAAGTGGTGGAGGCTCAACTTGATGCCACCGCTCTCTACATGATCCAAAAGGCGGTTGGGAACAAGGACATGTCTCTCATCCAACATCTCACCACCGCCAAGGAGACATGGGATGCTCTATCCGAGTTGTTCGTTGGAAATGATAGCATGAGAAGGAACCGCTATGACTCTTTGAGCAATGAAGCCGAGGGCTTTTTCAAGCTTGATGGTGAAGACCATGAGATGATGTATCAAAGATTGGTGACCATAGCCACAAGCTTTCGAGAAGTGGGTGCCTCTCATATTGGTGATGCTTGGATCAAGAGGAAGTATGTTAGCTCTATGATGGCATGTGAGCCTACCGACATCAAGAGTCTTCAAGGAAGACACAACTACCATCTCATGACGTCAAATGAGGTTATGCAAGAGGTGGCCGCATACAAGGTGGCCACTAAGAATGCTCAAGATGCAAGGGCTCTTGGAATGCAAAGAGGCACAACCAACCTTGCTTTGAAAGCTACCGTTGAGGAAGACAACGATGATGATGATCTTGGAAGCTTTGCCGCCATGTCCGAGGAAGCACTCAAGATTGCTTACAATGATCATATCGCTCTTGCGGCTCACACCTTTTGGAACAATCCCTCAAGAGGCAAGATGCGATTTGACAAGAATGCACCTCAAGCCGATAGGGTCTCACCCTCCAAGTCAAGGACATGTTACAATTGTCAAGACAAGTTACATTTCGTTGCCGAGTGCCCTTATGAGAAAAGAGAAGAGCATGGTGGACGTCTAGTGCTCAGGGACAAAACCAAGATGCCTCCCAAGAAGGCCTATGGAAAGAAGAGGCCTTTTAACAAGAAGCCTCGCATCGTGTTGTTGACTCAAGAGGAGTATCCCACCGATGATGAAGAGTCGGAGGAAGAAACGCCAAATGAAGTGGCGACTCTTGCCACCACATCGACAACTACCGTCTCTCCATCAACGACAAAAACTCCTTCAACTACGACAAGCTCTTCATCGTCTCTATTCACATCGCCAAATGAGAACTCCATCACCAAGAGCTCAAGGTGTCTTATGGCAAAGGCATCGGAGGTACCTTCATCCTCTTCCTCTCTCATGAATGAAATGAATGAGCTTGATGATGCCTCTAGCCTCCAAATCAAGCAAGAGCTTGTGGCTTTCGACTCCTTTATCACTAACTTGCAAGGTGATAGCAAGAAACATGTTGGTGCCCTCATGGCTCGAATTGGTGAGCTAGAGCATCTCAATGAAGAGAAGGGTAAGATAGAAAGAGAAGACGCTATTTCTCTATCTTATTTGAAATCCTCTCTTGAGGAGGTTGAAGAGTCTCATGCTCGTCTTGAGGATAAACTTGAAACTATTGAGGAAACTCATAACTCCTCACATGCTAAGCTCATTAAGGATCGTGATATGTACTTTGCTAAATTTAAGGTGGCTCAACAAGATAAAGCCGAATTTGCGGTTGGGCATGTTAGACTCATTGAGGACATGGAGAAGCTCGTCATATCTCACAAGGCTTTGGAGAGTGAACATGCTCTTCTAAAAGAGTCGTATGCCCAACTCCAAACTCGGCTAACTAACCTTGATTCTCTTAGCATCTCTACCTCTAAGTGTTCATGTGATAATGCTAATCTTGTGAAGGAGAATGCTAGGTTGAAGAGTGGGATGACTAAGGCCTCCACATCCAAGATCATCCTTCTCAAGGGTAAACAAGTTGTTGAGACTCCCATCGTGGAGCCTCACACTCGACAAGGAAAGGAAGGTCTTGGATATGTGCCTCCCATGAAGATGAATGCCAAGAAGGGTATTCCCAAGAGCGTCAACCCCATCCAAGCCAAGAAGGCCGACTCCATTCAATCCAAGGAAGGTCTTGCGAGTAGGAATGCCACAAGGGGAAAACCTACTCGGAAAGATCACGTCGGGGACAACAACCCTAACTATGCTTTATATGTCGATTATTATGGGAATGTTTGTGCTCGTTACATTGGACCCTACTATGGTTTTATTTCATATGCTATTTGGGTTCCTAAATCTCTTGTCGCTAACCATAAAGCACCCATCTCTTGTAGGACCTTGCTCCCGGTGGTTCAAAATGGATAATTGATAGTGGATGTACAAGTCATATGACCGGGAGCAAAGAACTCGTCACGGAGTTGAAACCTAATGAAGATCAAGTAACCGTGACGTTTGGTGACTTATCAAGGTCTAAGGTAACCGGGCTTGGCAAAGTGGTAGTTGCCCCCGACATTACTCTAGTCAATGTTATGCTTGTTGAATCTCTTGGCTATAATTTGTTATCGGTTCGTGCCTTAACAAAGATGGGGATCTCTCCCTTCTTTGATAAGGACATTGTGGTCCTCTTGTGGAGCAAGTCGCTAAGAGTGGCTTTCGTGGGATACGTGGAGCATGAGCTCTATGTGGTGGACTTCTCCGGAGCCACCACTTCTCAAGCCATGTGTCTCTTCGGAAAAGCCGACGTGGGTTGGCTTTGGCATCGCCGACTAGTCCACGTAAACATGCGTACTTTGCAAAGTCTCCACAAGGGTGGCCACATCCTTGGACTAAAAGATCATTTTTTTCTTTTCAAGGGATCGAATTTGTAGAGCTTGTGTGGAAGGCAAGATGCATGATATTCCTCATCCAAGCAAGACCATCATATCTTCGTCCCGGATTTTGGAGCTCCTTCATGTTGATCTATTTGGACCAATTCGGGAGATAAGTCTTGGTGGCAAGAAATATTGCCTCGTGATTGTTGATGACTATTCAAGGTATACATGGGTCTATTTCTTCAAGACCAAGGATGAAACTCAACAAGTCTTCATCGACTTCTCAAAGGAAGTTCAACGCCAACATGACCTTCCCATATTGGTTGTTCGAAGTGACAATGGGTCGGAATTCAAAAACTACACTCTTAACGACTTTCTTAGTGAAGAAGGCATTCGTCATCAATATTCCGCTGCTTACACTCCTCAACAAAATGGCGTTGCCGAAAGAAAGAACCGGACTCTCATCGATATGGCGAGATCTATGTTGGCAGAGTTCAAGTCTCCCATCAACTTTTGGGCGGAGGCTATTTCCACCGCTTGTCACTCATCAAATCGCCTCTACTTCCGCAAGGGCTTGAAGAAGACTCCATATGAGATCCTTACCGGCAATAAACCCAACATTGGCTACTTCCGAGAGTTTGGATGTAAGTGCTATTATCTCGTCAAGGGTGTCCGGTTGGGTAAGTTCCACTCTTAATCTATTGAGGGGATATTTGTCGGATATGGTAGCGAGTCCCACACTTATAGAGTCTTTGATAAATCCTCTCGGATTATCATAGAGTCTTATAGTGTGGAATTCGATGAAAATGATGGCTCCCAAGTGGAGCAAGTTGGTGTTTGTGATGTAGGTGATGAACAACCTTTTGATGACATTAAGAAGATGGGGGTGGGCTTTCTTCGCCCCATTGAAGTCCATCAAGAAGTTGTTCAAGAAGACTCAAGTTCTCCCATCAAGGAGACCTCACCATCACAAGAACCATAAGGTGGCTCACCCATAGCAAATGATGAATCCCCTCAAAAACAATCTCAATATCTTCCTCAACAAGAGCATGCTATTTCTTCTCAAGATGAAGCTCATGATGATCATCAACAAGATCTTCATCAACAAAAAGATCATGCCATCTCCACCAAGATTATCGAAGACAACTCCACTTCTCCAAGTTCTACTCAAGGGCAAGATCATCCTTCTCCACCACACGAAGAGACTTCTCATGATGATCAAGGCCCTCAAGAAGGTCAAGACAAGGATCCAAAGGATCAAGATGGTCAAGAGATTGTCCCCACAACAAGGGCGGCAATTGAAACTCGTCGTCAAGCTTGCTTTGCTAAGTCATTGGAACTTAGGGCATTATCTCTCGACAAGGTCATTGGTGATATACGAGCAAGGGTCTCCACACAAAGTCAATTAGCTCACTTTTGTGAGCATCAAGCACATATTTCCATGGTCGAGCCCAAGAAAGTTTTTGATGCTCTTGAAGATCCCGATTGGCTAGGGGCTATGCATGAAGAACTTAACAACTTCGAACGCAACAAAGTGTGGCGCCTAGTTGAGAAGCCTAAATATTGCCGCAACGTTATTGGCACTAAGTGGATCTTCAAGAACAAGCAAGATGAACATGGTATCGTTGTAAGGAACAAGGCGCGGTTGGTGTCCCAAGGCTTTTCTCAAGTCGAAGGCATCGATTTTGGAGAAACTTTTGCACCGGTCGCAAGACTCGAATCGATACGTATTCTCATCGCTTATGCTTCTCACCATGGTTTCAAATTGCAACAAATGGATGTAAAAAGTGCTTTTCTTAATGGTCCCTTGCAAGAACTTGTGTATGTTATGAACGGATAGACGTCGCCTAGAGGGGGGGGGGTAAATAGGCGATTTAAAACTTTTTCCGAGGAGCCGGAATATCCGGTCCAAAATGACCCGGAAATTCCGGTATGCTTGATAAAGGCGGAATAAAACTAGAGGTTTACTTTAACAAGCATACAACCTAGATAAATATACTAGGCTCACCTATGCGCACCAACAACTTATGCTAAGCAATACAAGAAACAAGGTGATAGCTAGCAAGATAGATAACTTCAAGCACGAAGGCTATCACAAAGTAAAGTGCATAAGTAAAGAGCTCGGGTATAGAAATAACCGAGGCAGGCGGAGACGAGGATGTATTCCCGAGTTCCACCCAAAGGTGTACGTCTCGTTTGGAGAGGTGTGCGCAACCACAACAGGTTAGCCGCAACGCCACAAAGGCTCACCTTCTTCTCCTGATGAACTCAACCACAAAAGGTTGCGAGTTCACCTTCCACTATTGATCTCCTTTGGGGCGGAGATCGAATCCCGTACAACTCTTGAGGCACACACCCACAACTTAATTGGGGGCTCCCAAGTCTTGAGGCACACACCCACAACTTAATTGGGGGCTCTCAAGTGACCACAAAAGGTCTTGACCACAAAAGGCCGGCCACAAAAGGCGTCTAGGGTCTAATGACCCAAGAGTAACAAGCTCACAAGTAACACCACCACGAATCCTCGTGGAGGTCTCAAACCGATGCAAATGCAATGGCAAGAGCATATGAAGTGCTGAAGTCCTTCACTCTCAAATTCCAACACAACAACAAATGTTTATGGGGGAATAAGAGAGGAAGAACAAAGGAAACCACAAAGGAGTCAAATCCTTCACTCCCAAATCCCACCAAAAGCAACTAATGCTTATGGGGGGAGAAGAGAGGAAGAACAAAGAAGAAGAACCACAAAGGAACTCCAAGAACTAGATCCACTATGTTCCCCTCACTTAGAGGAGATATGGATTGGTAGGATTGTAGATCTAGATCTCCTCTCAACTTTCCCTAAAGAATATGCAAGATTCTATGGAGGGATTGAGAGGGGAATGAGCTTTCCAAGGTCAACAATGGAGTAGGAGAGAGGGGAAAGTCGTGTTGCCTTGGATTGGCTGGGGAAGAAGAAGGGGAGGGGTATTTATACCCCTCCAGGAAATATAGCTGTTGGCTGTTTCGACACTCGGAAATTTCGGTATAAGTGAGACTCGGAAATTCCGGTCACCCGGAAATTCCGAGTCCATGAAATTTCCGAGCAGAAATTCCGGCTGGAGTCAGAACCAAAACCAAACTTTTCCTTAGCTGTTTCTGCTAGGACTTTTCTAGGTGCACTCGGAAATTCCGGCATATGGAAATTTCCGAGCACAATTTCTGGTTCGAGTCAGAACCAAAATTCCTTCTTTCCTAAGCCAAAACTGGAGGGCTTTCTGGGTGCACTCGGAAATTCCGGTAGACGGAAATTTCCGAGCACAATTTCCGGTTGGAGTCAGAACCCTTTTTCTCCTTTCCTTAGCCGTTTTCTTGGATGAGCTGGGGAACCGGAAATTCCGGTAGAGCGGAATATCCGACCCCCATAATCCGAATCAGCAAAACACCGAAACGAAAACTGCTATAACTTTTGCAAATGAAGACAAAAGAGGTGAGACCAATTTTGTTGGAAAGATAGCGACGATGAGCACCCAAAAAAAATATTTCATCCCATAAATAGAGTAAAATCACCACACATGGCAAGGTGTGGGACTTTCCTCACAGTAGAACCGGCAATATTTCCGCCACCGAAACCGCAACACGTTGTCCAAAGTAAAACCGATTCCGATGAACTAGAGCTTGACATGGAGATGAACCAAGCTCTAATTACTCACCAACATAAAAGCCAAATAAGAACCAAGAAATAAGATATGCCAAGTATGCAAAGGTTTGAGCTCTCCACAACGATGCGATCAAGTTACTAACTTGAGAGCCCCTCTTGATAGTACGCCTATCTATCCTATAGCCCTATGCAGATCATACCTTTGCCTTGAGCATTCCATTGAGTTGGATGATGACTATCTTGATCTCTTCAAGTGGATCATCTTTCTTGATTGCGCGTCCAATCACTTGCTTGATGAAGACTTCTCCAAATACTCCCCCATGCTCACAATGGGAGAGTTTCGCTAAGCTTCGTCTTCGTATATCCATAGCAAGCTCCAAGCATAGGATCTTTTCGAGAAAGCTTCTCTTGGTCTTGCACATCTCATCTTTTCTTCACTAAAATGATGTCTTGAATCTTCAAGATATACTTGCAATAAGCTTCACTCAACACATGAGCTTCAAGAGTTCAGCACATGAACTCCACCATTCCATGGACAAGATCTATAAGGATATCTCAATGCAAACATTAGTCCATATAGATTGTCATATAATTACCAAAACCACACATGAGGGAAAATGCTCTTTCATGTTAAACAACCCCCGGGCTTTGAAAACCCCAACCATCCTCACCACATCTTTGTCTTGGACAAATCTCTCTATGGCCTTAAACAAGCCCCCCGTGCATGGTACGAGCACTTGAGAGAGTTCTTGGTAGACCGTGGATTTGAGGTTGGGGTAATCGATCCCACTCTTTTCACTTAAAAGGTTAATGGTGAACTCTTCATTTGTCAATTATATGTCGATGACATTATCTTCGGTTCTACTAACCGTGTGTTCAATGATGAGTTTTCCAAGTTAATGACCGACAAGTTCGAGATGTCCATGATGGGTGAACTCAAGTTCTTTCTTGGCTTTGAGATAAAGCAATCGAGGGAAGGGACTTTCATATGTCAAGCCAAGTACATTCAAGATATGATCAAGAAATTTAAATTGCTTGGACTTAACGGTGTGACTACTCCTATGCAAACCAAGTGCCACCTCCAACTCAACCCCGACAGTAAAGAGGTAGACCAAAAGGAGTATCGTTCTATGATTGTGTCTCTTCTTTATTTGTGTGCGTCTAGGCCCGATATCGTTTTAAGTGTTGGAGTGTGTGCTCGTTATCAAGCCGCGCCTAAGGAAAGTCATTTGATGGCCGTAAAGAGAATCTTCAGATATTTGGTTCATACCCCTTGCTTTGGGTTGTGGTATCCCAAAGATGGCACCATGTCTCTTTGTGGATACACCGACTCCGATTGGGCGGGTGACATTGATGATAGGAAGTCCACATCCGGACGTGTCAATTTCTTGGAAGATCTTTGGTGAGTTGGTCCTCGAAGAAAAAAAATTGCATCTCATTATCCACGGCGGAGGCCGAGTACGTCGCCGCCGCAAGCGGGTGTACTCAACTTCTTTGGATGCGGCAAACTTTAAAGGATTACGGTGTCCTCTTGGACAAAGTGCCGCTTTTATGTGATAATGAGAGTGCTATCAAAATTGCATACAATCCGGTGCAACATTCAAGGACCAAGCACATTGAGATTCGTCATCACTTCATCCGTGATCACGTGGCACGAGGAGATATTAATCTATCATATGTTGGTACAAGGGATCAATTGGCGGATATCTTCACGAAGCCCCTTGATGAAGCCCGCTTTTGCTACTTGAGGAATGAGCTCAATATCATAGATTCTTGGGCCTTGGCTTGAACTCCGTACACACACTCCAACGTTTAAGGCTTTATTAGACCTAGAGGTACGCATGGACTTAGGGGGAGTGTTTTCCTAATACATTGGACTCTTCCTCCCCCTATTATGCATATAGTGACATATCATTGCTAAAACTTCAAATTAAATCTAATTTGTGAGCTTCAATGTTGAGATGTAGTTATGGACCCAAGATATATCTTCGCGGTACCATGCTACAACTCATACACGGTGGCCTCATCCACCAACACTCTTTTTCTTTGGATTCTATTTGGTTTTATTTTTGTTTCTCACTTGCATTGTCTTTGGCTCTTTTGGGAAAACACACTCTTGGTTGGTCTCCTCTTGTGTTTTATGGTTCTTGCAACTTGAGTGTGTCTTCTTTATTCAGTTTGAGTGTCTATCCTAAGCCTTTCACTATCTTTAAACATGCTTTTCCCCACTCATGTCCCCGTTTGTTTTCTTGTTCCTGGAGTTTTTGGGTTTGAACGGAAATCTCCGAGCCTTACTCGGAAATCTCCGGTCCACCAGAGAATTTCGAGACTAAGTCCATTAGAAAATTGTGATGATTATTGACCGGAAATAGTCCCGGAAATTTCCGGTGTCCGGACATTTCCGGGCTGAGACTCAGAAATCTCTGGCCCTGCAATTTTTCGGCACTAAGTCCTTTTCATTTTCGGCACTGACCTCGGGCGAAGCTGAATCGGAAATAGAGCCGGAAATCTCCGGGGTCCGGAAATCTCCGGTCCGATGTCCGGAAATCTCCGAGCGTGCTAATGTTTTCCAGGGCTAAGTACGAATCCGGAAATAGCCCCGGAAATCTCCGGCACCCGGAGATCTCCGAGCCTCAGTCCGGAGATTTCCGGTTCAAATTTTTCTGCCTATATAAGGGCACGGGTGGACCGGCCGGTTCGGCCAGTTCATCCACCCCGTGCCCTAATCCTCTCTCTCCTCCGAAAATCTCCAAATCTTCCGTTCCTTGCTGCGGGTGGATCGTTTGAGGGTTTCTCGCGTGCTTCGGGGATCTTCTTCTCCTCCTCGAGGGCTTCAATTTCATCCACATGCTTTCCGTGATGTCTTCCGGTAACTCCTCGTTTTTCAAATCTAGGACGAAACTAGTTTTCGTTTAACCTAGCCGATTTAGAAGGTTGTTGCTTGTTTCCTTTGGTAGAATTGCTCCCCTTGGCATGCTCTACACTCCACGTGCACAGATCTGTTTTTCGTTCATAGATTTTGTTCAAATCTGTCAAAATTTCGTGCAGACCGGAAATCTCCGAGTCTGACTCAGAAATCTCCGAACCCCGGAGATCTCCGAGTCAGACCCGGAAATCTCCGGCCTGCTCAGAATCAAAACAGCTAAGTCCAGAAACTGTGTTTGCAAAAACTTCTCTAGTACGTTCCATTTTCATTCTCGGACATGAGTGCTTACCCCATATGCTTTCCATCCTCTCTATGATGTGTGTTTGCAGGTTCCACCCTTCGAGGCAGTTTCAAGCAAATTTCTACACGCGGAAGAGGCAAACCAGTTCATTCTCGCCCTCCCAGTGGGTCCTCAAGTGAAGATAGCACACCTGCTGAGTCTGCAGCCCTGCTCAGGAGAGCCACTGGGACTAGCAAGAAGAAGAGGCCCGAGCTCCGTCTTGAAGACTTCAACAAAGGCAGTTTTCGCAAGTGGCGAAGTGAGCTCTCCTACAATGTGGAGTCTGATGATCCCAAGTTCTTTTGCACTAAGATGGCATGGCTCTACAGGGAAGTATATCAGAAGTTCTCAATTGACAAGCCCATCTGCCCCATGAAGTGGATTGACTTTGACAAATTAATGAAGAAGGCTGATTATTTTGGTGGTGCTATCAAGGTATGTGGACTTCTGGGTTTGGAGCACTTGATGAGGACTGAGTGCAACTACAGCGTATCTCTTATCCATCAGTTCTATGCTACTGTGGTGTTTGACTCCTCAGAGGATATTGGGATGACCTGGATGTCTAGCAGGCAGCGCTTGACTTCCTCTTTCCGAGAGTTTGCTCGGATTCTTGGCTGTCCCTTTAGTGGTTTGTCTGTTCCAGCTGGCGCCCGCTTGCATGTCCATGGCATGTCTTACAACAAACATGTCATGTCTGATCTTTACCATCCTAGAGGAAGGATTGGCTCTCAGAATGGTCTCCTCCCTACTTATGATATTCTGCTTCACATGTTCCGTTGGACCATTGCTCCCATTGCAGGCAATGCGGACAATATTGCTGGGGCTCTAGTCAACTTGATGGCCAAGGCTCATGCGGCCTATCTTGGTGAGTATGAGGTTGAGCAGGAGGCCTACAAAGTGGATGTCATGGATTTCATTTTCCAGGAGATGTCTCTAGCAGTTTTCGAGAGGAAAGTTCCTCCGTATGCTCCCTATGTGATGTTACTCATCAAGAGGCTCTACAAGATTTCAGAGCAAGACGGAGATGATTTTGATGCAACCTTTGGTACTCAGCCCCACAAGGCAGCCCTGCTTATCCAGAAATCTTCTCACCTTGTTCAACAACAAGCCACCATGCAAGATATCAACGAGGATGAGATTTTTGGTGGTCCATCTCGGGTTCCCTCCAATCCCAACATCAAGAAAGCTGCCAAGAAGAGTCGCCCATGGGTAGTTCGAGCAATTGTGAAAATCATGAACATGAACTGTTGCATTCACAGTGAGAACTACTCCATCTACTCTCAGAACCATCGCATTATGAAGCGCCAAGAAGAGATGATGGCTCATATGAAGATGCCTGCTCTGAAGCACCCTTTGAAGCCTGTGATTCCTTTCAAGGATCGGAATGCAGATGGTCTCACTTTTGATTGGGATGATGCAGTGCCAGAGGACAGCGATCTTGAGTATGATGATGATGCTGAGGAGGAGGAGGATGATGATGCCGAGGAGGGTTCCGACTCTTGAGTCATGGGCCGTTAGTGGAACCTCCTCCCTTTTTGGTATCTTGATGCCAAAGGGGGAGAAGTATCTCTTGGACTCTCGGGATTTGCATGGGTTGGGAGCACTTCTTTCTTTTTGTTTTGTTTTTTAAGTGCTCCCTATTATCGTGACTGTTTATTTTCTTCATGTGTGTGAGACATGAGTACTGTTTAAATTCTCTATTGTAATAACTCTATTGTCTAAGTTTGTTGCTTCTATTGTGTATTGTGTATTTGTGTGTTTTGTAAAATCTAGGGGGAGTGTTGATCCTAAGGAATGTGCACTTTGTATTCCAAAAACATCCTAAAATAGTGCACTCACTTAGGGGGAGCTCCGTCTATATTTTGCAAATCCGTTCTCCTTTCGTGTTGCCATCATTCGGCAAAAAGGGGGAGATTGAAAGTGCATCCTATGCACTCCCAGATTTTGGTGACTAATGACAACACAAAAGGTATTCTAATGTTTGTGATGAAGCATGCATGTTCTTTTACAGGTCGTTTGATAAAGAGGAACACTTATTTTGCCTAAGTTTCATTTCTACTTCACTTGGTCTTTCATCAGGATTTCAGTCAGGAGATTTCCGGGATTCGGAGATATCCGGTCCCCAGACCGGAGATCTCCGAGCTAATCAAAGTTTTTCACTAAGTCTCAAATCAGATGCGTACTGACTCCAACTCAAGCTGAGCCGGAAATGCTCTCGGAGATTTTCGGCGCTCGGAGATTTCCGAGCCCCAGTCCGGAGATCTCCGGGTGACAGAGGAATTTCAACCAAGTCCAGAACTCAAAATGCATACTGACTCCAACACAAACTTAGCCGGAAATGCTCTAGGAGATTTCCGACGCTCGGAGATTTCCGAGCCCCAGTCCGGAGATCTCCGAGTGTCAGAGAATTTTCTACTAAGTCAAGAAGCCCAACCAGTACTGATCCAGAGTCAAGCACAGCCGGAATTCCTACCGGAAATTTCCGGAGTCCGGAGATCTCCGGTCCTCAACCCGGAGATTTCCGGGTTGGCGGCTGTACAATGGGCAGATTTTGGTGAGGGGTATAAATACCCCTCCACCTACCTCCAGCAGATTAAGCTTCCAGATTTTCTCTCTCCTCCATTGGTGCTGAAGCTCGTTTCTTCCGGATCTCCCAATCTAGCCACTCAAATCCTTTGATACTTGGGGATCTGAGGGAGAAGCCACCGATCTACAACTCCACCGAAGCGTTTTGATTTCCCCCCTCTATTTCTTGAGGGGCAACGAATCTAGGGTTCCTTTGTGGATAGCTAGGTTCAACTTTGTGTGTTCTTGATCGTTTGTGCATTTGACCTGTTGTGGTCTTTGTGGGAGCCCCCAATTCAGTTGTGGGTGTGTGCCTCACGTGTTTGTACGGGATCTTCTCCGCCTTAAAGGAGTCCTTAGTGGAAGAGTGGATTCGCACCTTTGTGGTCGAATTCACAGGAGAATAGGGTGAGGCCTTTGTGGCGTTGAGAAAACCATTGTGGTAGCTCAGACCCCTCCAACGGGACGTACACCTTTGTGGTGGAACTCGGGATAAAATCGGTGTCTTCGAGTTCCTACGGTTGTCTTGTTCCACTCTCCTTTACTGCATTCCTGTACTTGTTTAGTTTCTCCGCTTTCTTTCACTTGTTTCACCTAGTTGCACATTTAGATAACTTACCTTCCGCTAGCCTAAAACTGAAAATGAGATAAAAATTGGTCACCACCTATTCACCCCCCCCCCTCTAGGTGGTCAACTGCCGTTCAGGTGTTCCGGTCCAAGTTTTCCGCTGCTCGTACTGGACCGGAGCTTCGGGAGTCATCGTCTCCATCATACGTGTGTAACGCCGTGCGAGGTGCTGCGCTAGCGGTGTTGGGAGTTCTACTTCCACTACACGACCTTGAGGTCGGCTTCGTCGTCTTTATCGTCAACGTTCGTACGGGAACGTAATCCCTGCTTTCGGTTTACAAGGCTCTGTATTCCGATCTCCGTTGTATTTTTGTATCTGCATAGTATAGATTCTGGCTAGATTAAGGATGTCGTTGTTAGAAAAATTACTCCCCCCGTTCCTTGATATAAGGTGTATAGTTTTTCCTGAAAAGTCAAACTTGATGAACTTTGACCAAGATTTTAGCAAAAACCATCAATATTTTGAGTACTAAGAAAATAAAATACGAAAATATATTTCATGATGAATCAAATAGTAATGATTTGATATAGTAACTGCTAGTAATATTTTCTGAAATCTTGGTCAAAGATAGTGAAGTTTGACTTTTTAGGAAAAACTATACACCTTATATCAAGGAACGGAGGGAGTATTGTTTTCTGCATGCGATCCCCTTCATAAGGAAAACTTACTGATGTTTTACAAACCTCTGCTTTTGAAGCCCCAACACTGTCTACCAGAATAGAATCGTGCGTACACATCAGGCGGCTGCGCCGCCTGCGGTGGCGCGGGGAGCTCCTCCCCCGCCACCGACAACAGCGGTAACGCCGCCCCATAGCCCCTTTTCTTCATGGCTTCTTGGGAGCGCTCCCCCATGGAGATGGGATCCATGAGGGAGGAAAAAACGTGGCTTTTGGTGGCTAAAAATCGTGGGTGGAGGAGTCTCCCACGACCTAGGGTTCCCCTCTTTATATAGACTCTCGGATTTTCGTTAACCCCTTTTGGGCTCCACAAAAACAGGCATATCTGGAGCATCCGGACTTAGATTGGACCAAATTTTTAGTCCATGTTTATTAGCATAAAATTGCCTAAAATTTCAGCATCTACGGCAGCTTCATTTGGCGTCGTCTTTAGGCCCAAACGTGACAATCTTTGAAAATAGTTTTCAGACAGATTTCTAGAAAGTCCCAGTTCGACTCCAACAAGGTTTTCTTTTGTATTCTTGATAATTCCTACACATCAAAGTGTAAAACAAGAACATTGTGTACTTTTGAAACTATTAGTAGGTTAGTCCAAATAAATCATAAACTTAATATAAAAACAAGTGCCAAAGACATAATATTAATATGAAACAATCAAAATTATAGATACGTTTTGGACGTATCAGGCATCCCCTTCCTGGCCCTGACTGGCATCCCCTTCGTCGTCCTGGCCGAACTGATCTGTCTCGGTGTAGGCAATGGCGGCGAAGGTACTATCGTCGTCGATGATTGAAGTCATTAACGAGGCGTCCTACCCAGCAAAAACAAAAATTTGGCGCGAGGGTTTGGGAAATGGAAGGAAGATAGGGAATATTTTGGCACCGGGGGCGGTAATGTAGAGGAAGGGGAATTGGGCGCGGCGCGCCGTGTGAATGACGAGCGGGCCCTCGCTATCATGCCATGGCCGAGGCGATGTCCGACACCCCCAAGAGGGGAGGCCCTATTGGGGGTGTCGGACACAAAATCGCTTGGGGCGAGACTTTGTGGGGTGTGTTGTTGCGCGTTTTTTGTATCCGGCCCTGCAAAGAGCCTTTGGTGTCCTTTAGAGGCACCCGGTGGAGATGCTCTTAGGAGTAGGTGGAACAATTGGAGAGTTTTTATGTTAAGGGAATTTTGACGTCCCATAGTGTGATACGTTGGACCAACTCTATATTTTAATCATCGAAAGGTGGAACGAAACTATAGAGAATTAGATTTTCCATGGAGCTTGATATTTTGAAAAAACAAAATCTCCATTTCAATTTTTAAAAACTTTGAAAAAATCCTAGATGTATAGAGTCATAGTATCAACTTCGCAGGTGTGCAAAAACCAATACAAAATCATGTGTATTTTAGTCTACACAGAAATAAAAATCTGATTTTTTTTAATTTTCAAAATGTGCATTTTTTACTACTGTAGATTAAATGTGCATTGTTGACTACACCTAGTGCTGGAATTAAAACTCGAAACTCGCGACTCGTCTTGACTCGAATCGAACTCGAAATATAACGAGCCGAGTTCTCAAATTTATGACTAATCGAGTTCGAGCTTTTCGAGTCGAGTTACCGAGTAACTCGGTAAGCTCGTTTAGCTCAGTAAAATTCAAAAATACAGTGTGGAGTTCAGCCCAACTAGCAAATTATCCTACCCTACACAACTAACACGATCACAAAGTCACAATTGTCTTAAGAATTTCCCTGGTACAAGATTATTGTGATTGTAACAAGTACATGTTCAAATAATAAGAAAAAATGCATCATAAAGTCATACATTTTGCTTGTTATCTGAATTACCGAGAGTTACTCACGAGTTCATGGAGTCGAGCCAAATTTTATTTTTGGACTCGATTGTTGTAGAGCCGAGTTCGAGTAGCTCAGTTAGTTAACCGAGTTTGAGCGAGAAAAGGCCGAACTCGGCTCGAATTTCAGGTCTAATAACTACACCTTGCCACTTTGCCACCTTGGTCTGTCCCACTAGTAGAGCTGATTATTAAAACATGGAAAATGCTTGTCTTCCCACGACGTGATCGGCTCATTCATCGTCCAAGCAACTACGGCGTCGGAAGCTTGAGCAGAGCCTTCGGGTGTGTTTGGTAGCATGTATGGCTTCAACAAGACTTTCTCACTTGGGTTAAGCTGAGGCTATACTGGTTGGGCTGAGATATTGTTGTGTGTTTGGTAGACTGCATGTGTTCAAACGGGCTGACTTGAGAAGATGTTTGGTAGGCTGTATGTGCTGAGACTAGAGTCCAGAAAGTAAAATTATAGATAGGTCCAAAGTTTTACAAAACCATCCTTCAAAAAAAATTGAAAAAGCAATCAGGTCCCTCCGTTCGAACTCGCGTGTGTGCAGACCAAATGGTCGGCGGCGGCGCACCAAATCCGGCGCCTGGCGGCAGCTACAGACGCAGGGAACCAGCGCTATACGCGGCGGCGACGGAGACAGACTCGGGGAAGAAGTGCAGGTGGTCGGAGCTCCGGGGAGATGCACAGGTGGCCGGAGCTCGGAGCAGATGCACAGGTGGCCGGAGCTCGGGCTACTCCTCCGTCTCGATGTACAGATTAGAGAAAGCACGCCCAGATCCTCCCGGCCATGGCTTCCAGCTGTGCCGCGTCGGGCTTACACTCGATGCGACGTCGTTTTCGGGAGGCGCTGGACAGGCAGTTGCCGAAGGAGAGCAGAGGCGGAGGCGAGGAAGAGAGCTGCAGGGAGGAGGTAAGAGTGCGGGGGCAAATGAGGTTGTTTTTCAGGAGGGGCTCGCGGCGAGGACGCTCGGTGGGGCCCACGCGTGGGGATTTTTTTGTATGAGTTGAGCCAGGCTGAGTTGTGAAGCTCAATCTGAGCTTCTCTCACGGGCCTGGCTGAGAGGGGTTTTCGGGGCGAAGTGGGCATGGCCCAGACGTGAGACACGGGCTACCAAACAGACAAAAATCGCATGGGCAGAGATTATGGCAGTCTACCAAACACACCCTTCATCTGGTCGTAGGCCACCAGCCCGATGGCCGCCGACGGCACTGCCTTGACGTACGCGATCCCCAGACCGGCGTACAGCCGCCGCACGCCCTCCTCACGCGCGATGTGTTGTGGACGCCCTGCAGCACGCCGCCGCACCACGGCCAGCGGGTACGTGGCCGTGCTGGCCAGCTGCGCCGCGGCCACCCCGCACGCCATCTGCGCCGCCGCCCCACCCGTCGGGGAGCCGCCGCTTGAGCGACTCGTAGGCCCAGAACTTGATCCCGGACCTGGGCAGCGCGCGCGCCAGCGCCGGGCGTGCGCCGACGTACAGCCCGCGCACGCCGCCGCCGTCCGCGTACGCGGCCCGGAGGACGCCGTGCACGCTGGTGGTGCGGGCGTCGCTGCCCGAGGCGAGCCGCGCCCGGGCGAGGTCGAGCGGGTACGTGGCGAGGAGCGCGGTGCCGCCGGCGGCAGATCCGGCGAGGAGGTCCGCGAGAGCCCCGCCGTCGCTGGCTCCTCCTAGCCAGCACCTGTACCGGTCGTAGGCGGCGAAGTGGAGCGCCTTGCACGGGAACACGCGCAGGGCGTTGGCGCCGTTGCCGCGGTAGAGCCCCAACAGACCTTCTCGTCGGTAGATCCCGACGAGCGTTCGGACGGCGACGCCCTCGGGTGCGCTGCCGCCGGTCCGGCGGAGGAGCTTCAGGCGGCCCAGCGGGGTAACGGCCGTCTTTGCAACGACGCCCGCGACGCCGCCGGCCAGCATCTCCCTGGCGTAGGCCGGCGTCGAGCCGACCCCGGTGTCGAATATTCCGATCGCCTCGGGGAGGGAGACCATGGCGCCTACGGTGCGCGGCGTCACTCCTCGAACCGAAGCAGGAAGAATCGATCCGTTTGATGTTGGCGTAGATCCCTCGGCCACGACTCACATGTCCTGTGAATTTTCACAAATTTAACCCAAATTTGGAATTTAACCATAGAATGAACCGGATTCGGAAATAATTCATGTTTTGAACCTTTTCATGACGCCCACGCCAATTGCGTCGTGCTACCATGTTGACCACGCCGCGTCGATGGCATGGAGCCCTAGGTTGTGACGACGCACTTACGATTTCAGGCATTTTCACATGTATCTTGATCTTCTCATGGCAACACAAGTGATTTCTATCTTTCGATTACTGTTAGGAGAATTATGATCTCTTCTTGCCAATTCTTTGATCACTCAAATCTTACCATTCCGTCAAATAAAGGACACGAACACATACATTGCTGTCAGAACATTCACCTAGGTATTTTCTGAGGACTGCCAACACCAACCCAATAATGTGTGCCCAGATTTCGAGGACGTGAATCTAAAAAAACTCAAATACATAGTGAAAAAGAATATCGATGATACTGGTAGAGTATGACCTGAATAACATACTAGTGTAGTCTGGGACAAGTGTGCTAGATATTACCCACATCTGCTTGATTACTGAGTTCAGTTATTGGATTCACTGCAAACAATTTGGTTTGTCTTCATCTGCTACAAATACCATCAGGCTGATTTGTGAGCATTACATCTGCAATATGATGAAACAAAATCATAACCTGTCTCAAGTTCGACCTAATTTTCTAAAGATAGACTGAAAAACTAACCATATTCACATTGGTTGTTTGGAAGTTTGGTGCGTAACTATTGAGCAATACTGTCCACTCTGAACCCAAGATCATGCAGAAGATGAGATTTATATCCAGCCTAAGCAGGTTAAACATAGGTGTTCCAGATATCTTTAGCAAGTTGGACTAGATTTTGCCCTGATACTGGAAGTGCAACTTATAGTCTTGCACCAAGTTAGCAAGGGTGGTTCGGCATGGGCCTTCTACAATGCCAAAGAACAAAAGAATTATCTTGGGTGTGAAATAGCACATATAGTAGCAAACAATGTTCATAAATAGAACGGGCAGAAGTTACGAACCACCCAGATATGTGTGAAGCTGTTGAAAATCACTTTCTTCGCAGATATCTATTAGGGAATATACCCCAGGTCGCAAGGCCTCATCAATTTCTCTGCAACGTGAAGGGTGAGATTGCTGGAATAGAAGTATAAATAGAAGAACTACATACGCGAAGAACATACCGTGTTATGCCTGTTTGAAATGGACCCTGACCAGAAAACATGGAAATGTAACCAGCAAGAAAGTGCATCGAGTGTTTTCCCAGAATTTCCCTTTGCTGACGCATCTATTTATTCCATAAAAAGGAAGAATCAGTCTATTTGATTTGCGGCAAATATGGACAGCTAACTGACATGGCATTTTCTTATTGTGCCATTCAGATTCTTTTTATGAAAACCAAACTGTGAAATCGTGTGTTGCAGCAAACTGCTCCTAATTATTAAGCCTGGTTTAGCAGGATACTGCAGTTAAGATGACAAGAACTTTGGCCGGTGAATAAGCCCAGTGCAAATGTGAACTAGATCAAGCAGGGAGCACAGTCCAAACATATGTCCAGAAATGGAATACTATGAAAGCAAGCTACATATCATTCCAACTAACGGAATGTAAGCATCACTGACCTCTTCATAGATCCTTCTAAAAAAGGAAGCACATTTTAGTGCCTCCTCCTTGTTCCAAGCAAAATATCCTGCCATGCTAACCATCTTGGATTCTGCAGACTCCAAGCAACTAAGAAGTATGTTTACAGAGTCTTCCAGGACAGCCACACATCGTCCAACCTCACTACATTGAACGAAAAATAACAATAGAATGGCTCAACTTAAAGAACATAAAATCACATGAAGAACAAATAAAGCGCCAGATCTTTACCGCTGTTGGTGCCGAAGGGCGGTGCAAATCAATTTACAACATGCAGCATACATGTCAATGGAAAATTGTCTGTCAAGTATGTATGCTTTAGCACCTAGAGCTTGTCCTACAGGTTGGTCTGAACAGGATACACTTTGACCAGCAAGAAGATGTTTGAAGCCCTTAAAAAGTGTTACAGAAAGATGCAGGCACTGTGACACATGGCATGGATCAATTTGAAAAGTATGTCTCCCCACGAATGCTGTGATAACCTCAACGCACATTAGAACAATGGCTCCAGCATCTGGATGAAAATTAGGGTAAATAGAGGGCAGCTTCTCTATATAGAAAATGAGTGGACTTTGAAGGTGTAAAACAATGTTGAATAAAGCACCAACTAGTCCTGGGACAGTTCTCTTAAAGACACGCTTATTTCCTGCAAAGCGAGTATAAAATCAGTCCAAACAGCTTGTTTCCAGCCTTGAAACAAGATGTAAAGCACAGATTGCTGATATGACAGTCAGTTGAGAAGACGCTGGAAACAATATGAACTCCACATCTTTTCTAGCATCTTTCTATCTATTTTGAGAATACATGGAGCTGAGCATTTTCTATTTTGGGGGCATATATGGGGGTTTGAACCGTAACCTTTCCACACCAACTTTCTCTACCACCAAGGTACACAAGCCACCCCTTACATTACTAATCATTAAGAACTATTCAGATTAAAAGGTTAAAAATAGCAACAATAAGTTCCAGGAATTATGTGTTATGAACATTCCACTGCACAAATCTATTAATTTAAGGAAATTCACAAATTCTAAGCATTAACAAACTACTCTGCCACCATAAGAGAACAAAATATATGGAAATGTGGATCAAGCGCTCCTAAATAGCATAATTTTACTTACAGAACTATCTATGACTAATCCAAATTCTTAATCATCAAAGAACAGCTTGTTCATGGTTTTTAAGACGATGCCTTAACGCCTTGACAGGAGGTGGCGCTTTTGACGCCTAGGCGCCTAAAATGGTTGTTTTTGCAAAGCGGAGGGGGAGCACCTTGATGCCTCAAAATCCATGAGCTTGTTGTTTATTAGTACTTGATATATTCAGTAGTGGACACAGGAACATATATTAATGAGCAACAAATCCTGAGATTAACGCTATTGTCAGGTTTGTTGGGTAAGTAATCTAGTTTACATGCATATCATGATGTTAGAGATTTAGTAGGTTCTCTTTTTTTGGAGAATGAAATCAACTTCCAGTACAGGAATAACAGAATTTTATTCCATAGAATATCAGACAGAAAATTTTGGATGCTAACCTGGCACGGAATCAAGAACAAGATAGAGGCAGTCAATTCCAGCAGCAACATCAGAAGAAACTGTACCACCATCAGAGGTTCCAGTCTTCACTTCATATATTGAGTGGCTATATAGATTCACTCCGACCAATGCTCTTTCAATGACTTGTAGAGTCGCATTTAGATGCATGTTTGATGCAACATTTACAAATTTTCTCATTGACAGTCTAAGTCTTGATTTCAGCGCATTTAATCTATTCTGCCTATCGATAAGGTTTTTGGTAGCTATATAATCAGATGTATTCTGTAAATGAAGTGTTTTTGTACTTGATCCAATCTCATGGGTAGGTAGAGTTGCGCTCTTTCCTTCAAGTACAATGCATTTTCCAATAGCCCTCACATGTGCATTTACTATCTGAGCATACAATTCTTTTGACAACTTGTGTTCAGGCAATGTTCCTAAAACTTCAAGATACCTTAATATTCCATCAATCCATACAAGAGAAAACATGTCTGGCCAACTAGACATGTCTGCAATTTTCTCCAGAGCTATGTAAGCTGTGCCAACCATTGGATCCAATGACAGCTGTTGGGAAGGATTCCATGCCTGCCTGCAAACATCGCGGGGAAATGATAGGAGTTCCTTCAGCCTAATAATAGCAGCAGATGCACTGTAGAGCTCCCTCAAAGTAAAGGCTACCAAGGGACCTTCACCATTTAACAGATTTTCCAAAAGAGATCTTTTCATACATCGTATATCGAACAGACCAAAATTACAACTTTCACTTGGAATACTGGGTGCACCATTTGACTCTGATTTATTATCCTTTAGCTGATGCACAGTCCATCCCTCCATGACTGCATCAATATTCAGAAAACCATTCTTGCAGTCCAGTTCTTGTGGAAGGAGAGAAGAGACCAAATCAACAGACCCACAATCCTTGCTCTCCATAAACAAGACATGCAGACAAATATCTGCAAATGTCTCAAATTTAGCAATGAGTCTACTAAAATTGGAGGCATACTGAAGCATCGGTTTTCTTTCCTCTGAGCTTTCTATTGGATAGTCTTTGATTGAGCTTTCAACTGCTGAAATAATACCCCACAAGAATCCACCTATGCAAGACATAGTGCACGATAATTTATTCCAACACACATTTTCATAACAGTTTTCTAGTTTCATAACACAATTGCGATCCTTTTCAGTTACAGGTATGCCAGTTGTAGTCTTCTCTAGCTGTTCAGCCATGGTTTTGACGTATTCCAAGGCTGAATTTTCCAGTGTATCAAATGTCCGGCCATCTTGTTCAGAAATGTCACTTCCATTAGCACTATGCTCCAGGGAACACCCAATTTGTTTCTTCGGACCCAACAGGCAAAACTTAGAATTCATATTCGCGAGTGTAGAAAATATTTCTGATGTCTTATCAACCAAGGAGAATAAGTTATTCTTCTTCTGATCAGTGTGCTCTTCAAATATTCTGTGAGACAAACAAACAATCTCCTGAACAGATCTCAAAAGCCAAATGAGAGAGCACGAGTTACCAACAAGTTTGGATAATGCTAAGTATTGCTCCGACTCCGGGTATCCTTTACTAAATTTGAAAAGTAGATTCTGCATTGCCCTTCGACAACATATAAACAGACAAATTAGCTCACTGGGATTGCATAACTCATGACGGCTCAGCAATGCCAATAGCAGAAGTCTGCAAGAAAAGAAATTGAGTAATTGTCAGCAAGCTAATCAGAGTGTAACCATTGCATATAAGAGAGGTGCATGCTAGCGTGTTTTCCTCGAAATTATTGATAATCCAGATTACCTAAGAAGGCTGTAGCATTAATTAGGTGGCACCTAGTTCACCATCGACATGTTGTGTGAGAAGTTTATCTTGATTCATTAAATACACAGAAACTGAAGGGGGACTATAAGTACCTAATAGTAGTTAATCAGAACGTCAAAAGCACTAGAATAACCAATGACGTTAAGATGATAATTCTAAGTTGCACAGATCAGCAACCAGTAGTTTTGTGTTGACGTGAAAGTTAAAGATTTGGCACTACTACCCTACCCTCCAATTAATCAATGGGAAAGACCAAGGACATAAGTTAAATTAATGAGCAGAGAGTAAAAACTATGCCTAGGGGCAAGCATGCTTGTGAACCTTTTCTTGGGTCAAAAGTGCCTTCCTGTCAAAAGGCCCAGGAGAGGGGATGCTTAGCAAGTTAGCATACAAAGATTCCGATACTAACATTAGTACAATGGCAGAAAGCATAGCCGACGTCATTCACAAATAAATGGAGAAATGTATAAATTGTGCACTTGCCTTTCAAGGTGGAGAATATGAGTTATAAGTCTCAAGAATGACTTGGAGTTTGAATGAAATCCAGGAACTGTGCTTAAGAAGTTGAGTAAATTCTCACAGATTTGATATTTATCTACCACATGGACATCAGGATGTGGACCACCAACCAACTTCTTGTTATTCAGTTTATTTAATATCTCCATCAAATCAGGTGAGATATCCAATAAGGCATCTTCATCAGCTCTAGCGACAAAAGAAGTTACTGAATTCTTCAGAGCATCGCAAAAACTTGATGCCAAATTCTTCAATAACACCTACGAGTGGTACACATATTCCAAATTAGACCAAGTAGGAAGGGCCAAACATAACTTACCAAAACTTTAAACTACGAAATAAACAAATCATCATGAAAGCAGAGCATGGACAGTAAATCGTTGAGTAACAATATTTCCTTTGGATTGAAAGATTAGGATGTTGCCAACCTTGTGATCATAAATTACAGTATCACAAAGAAGCTCCACCGAAATAGTTTGTAAAGATATTTCTCTGTGTGAATAATGGCTGCCACTATTCTCCTCATCTTTGCATTGCCTCTTTTGAACAAAAGAAAACTTTATCAGATTAGAAAAGAAGCTCTTCAAGTTTTTCTTAGATGAGTGTGACCTCCAAATGTCAATGTTTTCACACAGAAGCCGCCAAGTTGCTACATGAAAGGAAACTTCATCTAAAGAGCATATACTCAGATCCCAAGAAGAGTTAATCTCATAACACCGAAAGTGGCCATTTTCTCCTGAAGATAATATTCTCACATAGTTCATCATAAAATTAGTTAGTCGAGCAGCCTCGAGAGAGCAAGACTCCTTTAATAACTCAGTGTTTCCTCTTTCCTCTGTATAAAACTGCTGTGTATCATCTTCAAGCAAAAAATCAAACGCATTAATCTGCCTGTTAAGGTCACCAAGTCTTTGCAGAGCCATCACATGAAGGATGTAAACAAGCATAGCAAAACCAGAGAGGTTTCTTGGAATGGCTTGCGGTAAAGTTTCGATAACATCCAATAGGGAGCCTGGACTTTCAACAATCCAAGCAAAGTACCCTTCCATGGTAATCTTGGCTGGATTGGACCACTCCTTTCCGCAGCATACAATGAACGAATTCCCCACCAATTCTGTTGCTTCTACTGCTAAATCTGGAGGCATGAGGCCCACAGATTGCTGATACAGATTTCTACATGATGTATATATGCGAAAGAAGAAGACAAACAACCAGGACAAACTTGGAATCTTCTGCCAGTTGGCATATTGTTTGTTAGATAGATTGTTTCCTAAAACTGAACAAATGAACTCACTTGAATTAATCGATTCATTTCTCACTAACTGACTTAAGTTGGGTCGGATTGCATTGATCAACCTTTCAATAGATTTTGCCACCAGTCTAGTATTTGAAGCGGTCACAGTTATTGAGTCAAGCACGCTTGTGTATAGTTCAGATAAGTGTCTTCCGAAAAGTTCAGCTTTCTGAGAAATAACTGATTTCCTGGTAATCGAGCAGGACTCTCTCTGTGATCCCAAATCAGCATCCTTGCTGCAACTGTTCATCCATTTCAACGTATCTGTAAGATCTACTGTCAGCTCCTCTATGCATCGACTGGACTGTCCTTCTGGCATTGAGTTTATTGAAGTACAGATGGCATCCGTCAAAGTTTGAGAGCTCAACAAGTTTGCCAGTGATTCCAAACATTTATGCGAAGATAAAGAACCCACAGAAAAGGGTCCCGGTACTACATCAGGACCAGCAACAGTTCTGAACGTTCTCACAGTATTGCACAGCATACATATAGAGTGTGCAACCTACATGATTAATCAAGGGAGAGAAATCGTCAGACTTAAATAAATATATATACACTGAACAAGGTACTAGCAAAATATCCATCCCTCAGAAAAGCATAATGTAAGAAGCATACAGGAAAAACAATAAGATAAAAGAAAAACAATAATTTTTAGGAGAACTGGCTGAAAGTAATCACTGAAAAGGTACATAACTAACCTGACGAAGCTCACTAAATGTGTGAATCACTTGGGATGAAAGGCTTGAGATCTTTGAGGTTAGTAGGAGGGAGGGTTTGATGTCCTTGGAAGATGCATTGATAGCAGCCAAAGCAAAAAGCATTGACCATAATTTTACAAGGTCACCCCCCATAACCTTGTATTCTATTTCTATAAAATGACCAACAGCAACAACAATCTCCACAAACATTAAAGGCAGCATCTTCCTGATGTTTGTATCTTCTAAATGCAGAGCCAAAACCCAGAAGTCATACATTTTTTCAGCCATTGAGATCAAGACCCTGTAAATGTCTTGCAAGAACTGCAAGTAAGATCCTTCTGGTGTGTCTTCTGTAGGGACATAAATTTTCTCTTCGGTAACTGTTGTCAATATCTCATTGATGGACTTCAGCATGCAATGAACTTCTACTAGCTTCGTAACTCCTAAATTGGAGAAGTCCTTTTGCAAGTATGATTTACATTCTAACACCAAAGGTTCCATAAACTGCATGAACACTTCAAAATGGGATTCTCCATGATGCTGGGGTTCTTCAGGGGCTTCACTACTTTTTTGCTGGCTTTTGAAGGATGTTCCCCTCGGTATTAAAGATGTTTTTTGACTTCTAGCCCTGCTAACAAACAATTGAAGCAAGTAACCAAACCCAGCAAGCAATATAGCCTTGCTTTCTGCTTTTAATCCTTTGAAACGCTCAAACAGATGTCTATGGTAGCTTCCTCTGACATCCTTAGCAACAGGCGCTTTACTCAAATTCTTGAGACCAAAATATCCACTAAGATGTTGTGGATGAAACAGTCCGTTTGACAAATTTTCTTCAACAATTTTCAAAGTGGTTTCTACCTGCTTGCGCTCAACAGAATTTGCTTGTGACTGAAGTAAAACCAACAATTCCAACAGTGGGTCAAGAATCTTGTCAACAAAAGCACGGAAAATGTTCTTAGGATTTGCATGGAATCTAAGAAAGCTTGAAAATTGCTCGAGCAGACAATTTCCAAGATTCCGAAGAACAGTACAGCCACTCTTCTCATCAGATGAAACCTTCTGGACAAGACTAATAGTCTCGGTGACACAAGAGGTCCACAAATCCACGCCTGCGTTGAAGAAAGTTCTTGTATTGGAGGAGAAAAGAAACGATACGCAGTCCAAAACTCGTTCAAATAGCAAAAATGATTCATAGTCATCACATGAAGCACCGATCTGGACTCTTCTCAAACCGTCGTTTGCAACACAACCGAGTGGTTTAAGTAGGTTTAGAGAAATTGAGATGGACGGCTTCTTTTCAATGCAAAATCTCAAAATGACCCAGCATCTGTAATCCAACACGGGATCAAAAGGCTCCGAAACTTTCTTACTGTTCTCACGCAGAATTAGGATAGACTGCACCCAGTTTCCAATAAATGACACCATACGCAATAGCTGAACATTTTCCGCCCTATGACCATGGCTTGATTGATCTGACACGGTCGTTATAAAACTGAAGGCCAGTTCAATCTTTCTGCATGGTTTAACATAAAATGGTTAAGAATATAAAGAGCAAGAGCATAAGATTCATCAAAGGATGATTTAACAAACATGCACTATCACCAACTATGAACACTGGACTGTGTATTATAGAAATTTAGAATATCAAACACACATTCCCACTGTGAATTTGGAGTTATAAAAATGTATACTGTATATTCATAGGCCTATTTTGTTCTGCCTTGAAACATTTGAAAAATACAGATTTCTTTTTACAGAAACTATAGTCTGGCCGGCCTTAAGTCAATGCAGCTGTTCTCGAGTATATACTATCCTAAGTCCAATGATACAATCAGTGCAGATGTAAATTGCTACTCCCTCCGTTCCACAATATAAGATGTTTTAAAAGATGCTAGCGAGCTAAGATGCTAGCTAGCTGAGCTGAAGCATACAAATTCCTCAGGCGGTTACTCAAAGCAGTAAACAAGTGTCCCAAATCCTCATACATAGCAGCAAGCAACGAGACTACTCGGCGGGTGAGCCACGTGAGTGCTACGCTGCGTCAAACTGCAAGCGGGGTGTCCGACCTTTGGAGGGAGAGCTCCTTGCCCTGGAGGGAGAGGATGAGGTCGAGGTTTTCCCCGAAACGGGGCCTGACGGGCACGGGCTCAGCAGTCCCCTCTCCCGCGGGCGGCGGCGGCGACTGGCTCCGCGGCCGCTTCCTCGACGCGCCGCCGGCGGGGAGAGAGGCGCGGGGGGCGGAGGCAGAGGACTCCATGGCTGCCATGTGAGTCCGGTGCCTGCGGATTTCCCGTCGCCCTCTTGCCGGCTCTAGCGGGGCGGCGCGGTGGCGGCTTTCTGGCGCGGCGGCGCGATCAGCTTTGTCGGGGAACCTACTTGGGTTTGTTTCTGGAGCCGATGATTTGGGCCTATGGGCTCCTAGCTGGCCCAGGTGGCCAGCAGTTTTCGCCATTTTTTGAAAATTCATGGGTTCAGCGCCATTGTACTTGGCGCTGACCGAGTTCGGCGTTTTTTTGGTTGACGTCGACCTACATATAATTAATTAGGGGTGAAAACAGAGCGGATACGATCGAATAGTAGTGAAACCATGTCCGTGACCATATTTTTTTCAGATACGGAGTCGGAGCGGATACGAATACGGAATTCGGTTATGAATATGGATCGAATACGGGGCAAATATGGTTCGGTTGCGGATAAACATTTTGTCGGATGACGTACTGAACATAGGATTAACATATATCAAATACTATCAACCAACTTATTTCAAATTAAATTTATATATTGTGACCAAGAATGTTGTAGTAACTCATACTTATCTTTTCAAGTGGCTACTTTAGTTTTACCTATTATAGCCTAAGAGCGCCTCCAACAAATGTGATATACAAATATGGTAGTGACTTGACAAGATTTGTGTGGAGTTATGTAATTACATAAGTTTCATCATGTCTAAAACTCGGTCACATGAGGTTCGAGCTATTATTTACCGGATATTACACCGAATAATCGTCGGATATAACCGTGAAATATGGTATATCTTTGAATACTGATGGATATTAATAAAACCACATCCTTTTCCGTATCCGTGGATTACTATCCGTATCCGTGACCGTATCCGTCAACTATCCGACCGAATCCGTATTTGTCTTCCGTGAGCCTTCGGTCGGTCGGTCGGAAATAATCCGCACCATTTTCATCCCTACATATAATTGGCTCCATGTTTACTGATGAGGCCGATGGGGTCAGATTAAGAATAGTTTCATGGAGAGGTCGCACATGTTATTAGTTTCATACTTTCGTTAGAAGGTCAGATTTGATATAAAAAATTTACGGAAGTGAGGAGCGTGTCGGAGAATGGAGGCGCAACTGTAGCGGTCGGGAGGAGATGGTGGATGTTGTGTAGTTGTTGTTCGTGTCGGGAACCCGCACCATGGTGTGTGTCGTGTTCTGTTTTCTATCATGATTTTTTGTATGATTACGGTGGCTTTTTTACAAGGTACCGTGTCATTGCCTCATTGGGCACCAAAGGAAAGACCAATGGAAATACATGAACATAGTGGTTGGTTGTTTTCTGGGTTCAAAAGGACATTAATCATCAATTATTTACATGAACAAAGACGTCATATGCGACTTCGTTAAGAACATGCTTATACCTTCCGTTTCTCTTGCGACTTCGTTGATTTCGCCAATTTGTCAATCTTATGTTGCACCTTCGGTTTCATTCATTTTTTGTTACAATGCCATTGCTCTACTAGAAACATGGGATACCACAATACTGGCCGTCGGGGAGGAGTCTGATAAAAGTGTTTCTCATCATTGACGAACGGACTAACCGTGTGTTAGCTATTTTAGTCAGGAACTGTTGTAAAAAAATATTGTTGATAGACAACATTCCACGTCGGACTGGTCACTGCTCACCGGGCGTCATCGCTGACAAAGCACGCTCTAAGCGCCTCTTAGTCTTAGAGCTAATAACACACCATCTCATTATTTACTAGATATAAGTAGATATTATAGATAGGTTTAAAAAAGTTATTATAGATACAATGCATCTCATTATTAAGAGCATTATAGAGTACACCCGTAAGAAGGAGCATTATGGTGTATGCAATATCATGGTCTCAACAAAGATTCAAGGTACAACCACCCATTACTTCATAAATAAAAAGGGAAACACCGATGACCCTATATCATACCGGGACTCAATAATATCTACCGTGGTAGAGTTGCAGATGACAAAAACTCTTGTTCGAGGCTGTAGCAATTTTGGCTCCTTTGTGGAGCTAAATTAGATCTTGGTACCATACCAGCTCTAACAGTTGACGATATTGTAGTGGATATGACTTCTCCCATTTGGAAACATTGGATTTCTTCATTTCTTGTAGAAACCAAACACAGTCTTAGCCTTTTCGATCGTACAGTCTGAAGTGCCATCTCTACTTGTCTCATAGTTGGTCTATCTTCGCCTCGGAGCTGCAAGCATATCTCTGCAAGTGTAGCCACATCATTAATCTCATCCTTTGTTGCCTCCTCGAGAACATCAGTAGCTACAATTTCTGCAAGTGTTTTCTCTCTCATCTTCCAAAGAAAGTAATTGGACAAATTTTGCTTTGATCCAGACTCATTTGTAAAGATAGGCTCTTTTCTTAGAAGTAACTCCACAAGTACTACACCAAAACTATAAACGTCACTTTTCTCGTTTAAGATCCCTGTATGATAATACTCAGGATCTAAGTATCCAAAGGTACCTTGTATATTGGTCATGATATGTGTCTGGTCAACAGGTACCAACCTTGAAGCACCAAAATCTGATATTTTTGCTGTGCAATTTCCATCTAAGAGTATGTTAGTGGATTTCACATCACGGTGAAAAACAGATACTGAAGCTGCTGAGTGGAGGTAATGAAGTGCTCCTGCAGCTTCTGCAGCAATTCTCAAGCAATCATCCCATGACAAGCTATAGGTGCCGCTTCTGTGTGTGTGAAGAATACTAGATAAGGAACCATTAGAAATGAAGTCATATACTAGTAGTGGCACCTCGGTCTCAAGGCAACATCCGAAGAGCTTGACGATATTTCGGTGGTTTATCTGTGAGAGGATAGCGACCTCATTGATGAACTGACTAATCTCAACTTGTGCAATGGTTTTAGACTTTTTAATGGCCACCACTCTTTGGTCAGATAAGATGCCTTTGTACACCATACCATGTCCGCCACGACCAACAATACGTGTAGGGTCGAAGTTATTTGTTGCCTTTTCTAGCTCTGCCAATGAGAAAATCCTTGTTGTGTCGCTTGCATTTTCATCCGATGAAATAAGTTGTTCTAAAAGAAGCCCTTGGTTCTTCTTAAAATACTTCTTTCTAAGTCTCTTTTGGATACCTCTTTTCCATCTCCTAACGACAAATATTGCACTTAAGATGAAGAGTAGGATGCCAGAGCCGACACTGGTCCCAATGGTGATAACTGCAGTGAGTGTGCTCGTCAGTATTTTGTTCAATTTTATATAGCTTACATTGAATTGATTGGTTTCTTATATCTCACCTAGGAGAAGATTTTGCCCTTTCGCTGATTTGCACATCATGGTTGTAGTGTCATACTCCGTTTTACTTGGACATCCTGTGCAATAGTAGCTCCCAGCAATGTTATGGCAAATCCCTTTTTTACATGTGCCCGGTATCTGGCACTCATCCATATCTGCAACCATAGAAGTATTGTGAGAGGGGCGTTGATGCAAATCTGCAGATTTTACTAAAGCAGTTATTTTAGATAAACATGGACCCCTGATTCCCGGTTCCATTGCACTGCAAAGAAACTGAAGTGCAACATTCGTGGTATATGGAGATAGAGTTGAGCATAAGTTCAGAGAGAGAACCTTGACACCCATTCGTGGTATATGGATTGCCGTCGAAGCCAGTTACACATCTGCAACGATAACCAATAATATGTCCTGCTACAGAATTGACGTGCACGCATGAGCTATTTGTGCTAACACATGCATATCCTGATACGTTCATCTGTGCTTCTTGGCATGTTAAATTTGCAACTGCCCACCGAAGGGAAGCGGATGCGGATTGGCCGGAACCAGTGTAGAGTTGAGGTTGTTCATCTATCATCGGCACTTCGCCATATGGATTGCCGTTGTAAACATCCACTAGCCCGTTGTTAACATTTATGTACATTATATTGGCTGCATAATCTGGTCGACCGTCACGGAATTCCAGAGTAGACGTGGTCATATTTGTACAGTTGAGCTGAAATGACTTCCTTCCAAAACAACCGTCTTCTATACCAAAGGGGAAAGGAACACTGATATTCCCACACATCCGAGAGCAACTATTCCTCCCTTGAAATGGATCAAAACCTGATGCAGTAAAACATGGTCAGTGCATTCGTTTTGAAAACCTCTCAAGTAGAAAATCTCAAAGACATATCACCACAACTGCCTAAAGAAATATCGCATGAACATAAGAAAATACTTTAAAACGAAGATTCAGAGATACTTTTCTTTGATCGAAGGAGGAAGTGATTTTACCTCTATCACGCGAGCAGCCGTCAGGTATATAGGGGTTGCCTTGGTAACCACTATCGCACGAGCAGAGGTAACCAACAAATGATACATCAGGCACATTTGTCCATCCACTGTGCTTGCTGAGACATGCATAGTCTGTCCTATTTTGCAAGGCGGCGCCGGCTGATGAACTTTGATCGTCATCTAATACTATTCCCCAGGAGAGAGCAACGTGGTCAGTGATTATTCGGATGGTATCTCGGTTACTCTTTCTTCCCTCCAGTTTCTGCTTCCGAGTCTGTGGTCGACGGACAAATACGAGCTTGACACCGGAGACGCTGTTGTCGGAGACGATGGAGCAACATCCTGTAGTACCATTGCAGGGCGAGGGCTCCATATCCTTTACGATGCTTTCTGTAGGAGGAGGGCCTGTAGCTGTACAGCGCCCCACCGTGTTGTTGGTAAGAATGTCGAGCATGTAGACGTCGAAGTTGCAACCTGTGAAGTTCATTATGATGACAGGAAGAAACTCGAAAGATTTCCCGGGATGCCAGGATACGTTGTACGCGTCCACGTCTGGCCGCAAGCAGTGGCGGAGCTAGAGCAAATTCAATCAGGGTGCACTACTATGTAATATGTACTGATTAAACTCACTAGGGTGCACTAATCGTTGATTATAGGGGTGCACGCACCGATTTTTCGCTAATTACAAGGCAGAAAAATAAAACTACCCGGGTGCCTGTGCACCCGGCTAGGCCCATGTGGCTCCGCCACTGGCCGCAAGGCGATGACATGGGAGAATGATGGAAGAAAATCCGAGAAGTAGCCGCCGTCGAAACCCCAGATGTCGGAGACGATCTCCGTCACGCCGTCGCCGAGGAAGAGCCTGGGAGCAGCAACCTGCGTGGAGACGCAGGTGAGGTTGAAGTCCGGCCGAGAGCAGCTGGGCCCGATGCCGAAGGGGTAATCGAAGCTCAGGTTGCCGCAGCTCTTTGGGCAGCCGGCGAGCGTGGTGGTGGAAGGAACAACCCAGCTCGCCGGCGGCGATTGCGCTTGGCTTCTTTGCACGCCAGATGCTCGCACCTTTGCCGGCGATAGCAACAGCAGTACTGCCAGCACGCAGGGGAGTGCGTGGAGAAGGAGCTTCATCTTCACTTCACCGATCGAACTGGGCTCTTTGGGGAAGAAGAACATAAGACCATCCACTACGTAGCGCCGGTGCAAACCAAAACTGTGTCAGAGTGCGCTTCGGTAGCATATGTGTACTATGTATAGAACCGACTCAAAACTGTAGCGATGGGTCCCATACGAAAGAAAAAAAAGGCTGCTCCTTATCCTTTGCGCGCGGAGAAACTTCCCGATCCAATCCCCACTTTCCCCACCGCCCCTTCTTCATCCTCTGCTCACTCCCAAAAATCCAGTGGTGGATCGATTCGAGCCCCTCCGGTAGGCCAGTACGCGGGCCAGGAGCGCGAGCTCGACCAGCTCCAAACCAAGACCTAGAGGGCCGCTGTAGTCGCCGGGTGACGGCGGCGACCGGCGAGGATGCGCGCGGCTCGACGGGCAGGACGGCGACGTCGACCGCCCCGAACGCCGCCTTTCTGGAGACGGCAGCTGCGGCCCTGCAGCGTGCGCAGTACACGGCCGCGGTGACGGCGGCGACCGGCAAGGATGCACGCGGCGTTGACCACAACGACGCCGCCCTACTGGAGAGAGCACGCATGCGGCCCTGCGACGGTGATTGAGCAATGGTTGGTTTGTGGGCCAGACAAAGATATTGTATTTTATTTGGATGAGCCGAATTCCAGATGCGTTATTCATTTGGAAAAAATCAAAAAAGAAATTTTTGAATTAGATCGGGCTACTTTGAAATCAGATGGTGTTTTTCGCAGGAATGTGACATTGGATCTATAAATTTTTCTTTTCAACATAAAATTTTTCGATCTGGTAAAAAGCCGAATCAAGTTTTTGAGTCGCTTCTTGTGTCAGAATGCATGAGCCGATGCCCTGCTATGATATGAGTCGAACCATGGGCCTCTATGGTTCGCTTTTGCCCAACGTAGTGGATGGTCTAAGGATGACTTTCATGCTCTGCTTTATCTCATCGAGGCTCTTTTCTCACAAGTTTTTCTCCATTTTGTTAGGTTTTGTGTCTTCCTTGGAGAGATCAAGCGGCGGCTGCTCTTTGAAGATGGAATAAGATCCTCCCCACCCAGTCTCCGTTCCGGCGACGTCTCTAGCGTTGTTGGAGGGTGTGTGGAGGTTTGTCTCTGTTCGATCTCATCAGACCTGGCCAGTATGCATCTTCGGTGGATCCGGTTGGATCCGGTCTTTACTCGTCTCCCTTCATGTGTCAAAAAAATAGATGCTTCTGATCTGTGCATCTCTTCATCGGCGGCGGTTGCTGTGCTGGTGCGCTGGTCCCATGGGGCCGTAGCACGACGACTTCCCGACTGTCTTCTACAACAAGATACACCCGGCTCTGATCATGGAGGGGTGATGGCAGCGGCGCGCCTTCGGCTCGCTCTAGTGTTTGTAGTCATCGCTAGGTGGTCTTCGGATTTAGATGTAATATTTATTACTTCTAGTGTTCTTCTAGTGTTCCTTGTACCGTCTTGATTGTTGATTAATAGATTGGAAGTTTCTTAAAAAAAAGACTCTACGAATACTCTGTAAAGAACAGAAGACTCTGTAGAGATATTTCTAAGCTCGGGCACTAACACTGTGTTTGGATGTAGAAAAGTTAGGCTCGAATTGGAGAATCTGGAATTGGCAACGAATTCCGTGTTTGGAGTGGTATAGGAATTGGAGGCCGGAAAATAGATCCAATTCCACGTGAGAGAATCCGCGTGCGCGCCCCACTCTCCCCGTTTTCGAGACTCTCACCTCGGAAACGCTCGGAATTGCCGGCACCTCTTCGCTCGCTCGCTCGAGAAAAAGGAGGCTACGCCTCGCCCGCCCCTCATACTCCAGTCCCGCCGTGACAGGAATCCGACGCCGATGGCGCACCTCCATTCCCTCGGCCTCCTCCCTGCCGCCTCCCCTTCCTCCTCATGTTTCGCCCCCTTCCCGTCCTCCAGCGGCTCCAACCCTAGATCTCCGGCCATAGGCATGGCGGTGGTAAGGGCCATGGCGGAATCAGAGGCGCATGGTGGCGGCGGAAGGGGGCATGGTGGCGGCAGGCGGCTGAACCACCATGTCATGACGCAGCTGGTGCAGGGGCTCCCCATTTCCCTTATTGGAGTCCAATCCCTTCGCGCCACCCGTGGCCATCGATTCAGAGCTCGTCGTCGAGGATGAAGCCGACCTCAGAATCCCTGGCGGCCTTCATCTCGCGTTGCAGCTCGCGCAGGTCCCTCTTGACGCGGTCTGCTCTGTCGCAGCTTAGCGCCTCTGTTGAGCGCCTCGACATGGGGGGCAAGGCCGCTCGCCCTTGTACCGCTGCTGCCTGCACGTTCCGTGGAGCTCTACCATGCGAATGGATGTTGTATGTTGTTGCGCGTGTATGCATATGCTGCTTGGGACATTGGCTCCCAGAATTTGTTCAGTCAGCACATAGTGAGTAGCTGTCCGTGTGGATCAAAGCTTGCAGGGTTAATTTGTTCTATGTAGTATATAGTGAGTAGTTGTCCTGTATTTTGTTTCACGTGAATTTTGAAGTTTTTTTATTTTATTATGTTTGTAAAATAATATATTAATATTCAAATATACACATATAATTTTTTTCATGTGCGTGACAAGTTTTATATTGTCTAAACTTGACAAAACATCCAATTCCATCCTTTATACATCCAACCAAGAATTGGAATCATGTGTTACCTTTGATTCCGACATAGATTTCATTTACAATCAAACAGTGAAATTTGAATTGGAACCCAATTCCTTTCCATCTAGGAAATGAAATTGCTAGCCCAATTCAATTCCCAGCAAACTTTTCTACATCCAAACACAATGTAACTGAAATTTTTGAGCCGCAAGATTTGACAACGACGGTGTCACCTGTTGACTACTTCCAAAGATCTAAGCAGATCGATTGGAACCATTCAAAATTTCCACATCGCGGCTTTGATTTCGGCACACAGTATGCACTGTAGCCCATGAATGCAAGAGGTCACTGATTGATCAGTGTAGGAATATACTAATCCAAAATGCATCCGTTGCCCTTTCATGTCAAGCTGAGCTTGTTGACTGATGCTGCCTAATTGACTGTGTCATGTTTGGTTTCTGGATTCGTCGACCCAAGCTCCACCACTATGCTACATTGATTGGACAGACAAGCAGATGCTACTTGAAGACGGTCATGTCCAATCCACCGACTCAGTATTTTGGAGGTGATCATAGGATAAGTTGTACGTCTGTGTGCATTCGTGTGCACACGTATATGCGTCTGCGTTTATACTGTTTCTCAACAAAAATAATCAGATTAGCAAAAAGGCAAAGAAGATTTGGGGGGCATGAAGAAAATATATAAACAGAAAATCTAAGCAGATCAACGACGGTGTCACCTGTTGACTACTTCCAAAGATCTAAGCAGATCGATTGGAACCATTCAAAATTTCCACATCGCGGCTTTGATTTCGGCACACAGTATGCACTGTAGCCCATGAATGCAAGAGGTCACTGATTGATCAGTGTAGGAATATACTAATCCAGAATACATCCGTTGCCCTTTCATGTCAAGCTGAGCTTGTTGACTGATGTTGCCTAATTGACTTTGTCATGTTTGGTTTCTGGATTCGTCGACCCAAGCTCCACCACTATGCTACATTGATTGGACAGACAAGCAGATGCTACTTGAAGACGGTCATGTCCAATCCACCGACTTAGTATTTTGGAGATGATCATAGGATAAGTTGTGCATTCGTGTGCACACGTATATGAGTGCGTCTGCGTTTATACTGTTTCTCAACAAAAATAATCAGATTAGCAAAAAGACAAAGAAGATTTGGGGGGGCATGAAGAAAATATATAAACAGAAAAAGAATATGCCCTCACGCAGGATCGAACTACGGACCTTCAGTTTACAAGACTGACGCTCTACCACTGAGCTATAAGGGCTGTTATGACCGAATCCTTGTAAAAGTAGACATATCAGATTCTAATCCACAGTCACACTAACCGCAAAGCGCAGACGAACCTTCTTTCAGAAACACCCGTCTGCGTTACCGAAATCACGATCTGCCCCTCTCCCGAATCCTGGAAAAAAAACACTCATCGTCCTCGTGACCTCGTCTCCATCTCGAATTCTCTCTCGCCCAGCCGCCCGAGCCCAAACCCTAGCCCTCGCTTCAGCCTGCCGCCGCCGCCGAGGTCGACATGTCCGGGAGGCTGGTCCGCCGGGTCCTCCAGGAGAGGGAGGCCTCCCCGCAGGACCCCGCCGCCGAGGACGGGCTCGTGGTTGTGGAGGAGGAAGAGGACGACGAGGACGCCACCTCCCCTACCCGCGTCGCCGCCAGGAACCCCTTCGATCTCCTCGACGACGACGACGACGCAGAGGAGGACAAGGTCCGTTCGTCCCCCCACCGTGCCAGTCCTAGTTATTAGGGTTTAATTGGATTCTGAACCGCTTCTCCGGCCTAATAATCGATTTAGCCCAAGGCGTGCTGCGCTCGTGGTGACGTGTGTCATCACATGCCAGTGATAGAATTTGTAGAATGCAAGTAGAGTCGAGGTGATCCTTGTGTGGTCGTGTGAGGAATTTGAGATGACATGGTTAGTATTGGGGAAGAGGAGGGAAGAGACAGGCTTGTTTTTTGTGTGCACGTGTGGTTATTTTCAAATAGGGTAGAACTCTAGTAGCTCTGAGGGTTTGGAAGGGATAATTGCATCCTGTAGTTTGTGTTACTTATGTTACTTATTGTCTATAATCGTTAGCAGTTTATAGGAGTGGGCCGTTGTTTCGATTCGATGGATACTTTTGAACCCGCTTGAACTGCCATTTTATCTACACCTCTGGATGGAGCATCTAGTAGGATGGAATCGGAGGTTTGTTCTGTTGATTAGAAGTTGGTTGTGATTTCCCTTCCTAGGGGATTGCTTAAGTCATGTCGAGCACTATCTTGGGATGGTGCATGTTTGCATTCAATCATGATGACATGGTGATGAGCTCATATTTATAAATCTTAGTGTTCCTTTATCTGTGATTTAGCCACCAAACTCATGTATAGACTATATATTAGCTGTGGTTGATGTCTTGGTTCTAATGTTACATGCTCACTCCTCTACAGGAAGATGAAGTGGATACTGATCAAACTGTGAGCTATGCAGAACAGAAACAAACTGTGAAAAAGAAGCCTACCAGCGCTGTGCCAGAGACAAACAAGAAATCAAAGAAAAAGAAGAAAAAAGGCAAGGCAGAACCACCAGTCTCAGCAAAGTCAAGGGCTGAGAAGTCACTGGATTCAATTCTGGAAGATCTATCTATTGAAAAGAAGCCCGTGCAGCAAAGAGTTCATCAAAATGACAGAGCAGCTGGGAAGGAGATCGAGACAAACGAATCAACTGTTGGGACATCCTCAGTTCTTGCAATTGATCCCAAGCATCTCAAGGCTGAAAATGAGATGAGGCGCATTTTCGGATCAAAGGTAGTGGATTCACTTGAAAACCAGAGGAATATGCCTGGCACTTCAAGGCAAGTACGTGGTGTTAGGCGTGCTGCCCATAATCCTAGAAGAACCCTCCTTGTATCTGCACCTAGCTTCTGGCCACCATGGGATAAGTTAATGTCAATGGAACTTATTGAGACAAAGGGTACTTTGAATTACTTCAGGTGAGGGCATTTTTTTTCTTTGAGCTGTGCATGCTAACATGTTGTATATTTTTTGGTAAAAACTTTTAGTACACCGTACTCTTTTGCTGAGATACTTGGAGAACAACCTGTTTCTTGATTCATCCGTAGCCACTAGTCAAATTAAATACAGAGAATACTATTTTGTATATCCATTTTCTATAATTGGTAGCCATGTTTGTTTGAACTGCAATTAGACTATCTTCAGTGGGCCATATGCATACGCGTCCTGTGATGGTTCCCTCCACGGCATGCGTGCACTTATTTCTTGGTAATCGAACTAGATGAGGGTTCATTGGGACACCATAGCCTTGTCATAACATGATGAATTTGACTTCTGGCCGAGCTGGAATATTGTTTCGTCTGTGATAAATATATTTTAAACGAAAGCAAAGGCTTTGCCTTGTCCATCAATTAAGAAGAAGGTGCCCGAGTTTATTTGCAGAAAACTGGGCGAAAACCATACAACAAACACCAACAGCACAGGGCAAGGCCACTCAAACCCGAGATCAACTAGAACCAAGCTCAAAACACCACTCCACATAGACCAGACGGCCTCCCACCCTGTGATTATGCATTTTTTTATTGTTGGCTTGTCATCGTTTTGTAGTACATCACTGTTTTTTATAGGCACTTGTACTGCTTGTGCTTACAGTTGAAGATCCTTATAAGAAGCTTAAGTAGTTTTGCAGGTGTAGTAAAATTTCAGAAGTAGGTTTGTAGAAATCTATTCCAGAGTTCTTGACTTTCTAAGTAACCTTACTTTTTAATTCTTGCAGATACGTATATGATCCTTCTGTGAGCCACGTGCAGGATTTGTTTGAAGCTGCCAAATCAGCCAATGATCTCAATGCTATTGCTGCTATATTAGCAAGATATCCCTATCACCCAGACTCATTGTTAACATTTGCTGATCTGTTCAAATATTCTGGAGAACATCAATCATCAGCAGATGCTGTTGAGAAGTGCCTATTTGCACTGGAGTGTGGTTGGCATCCATTATTTGGTCCACTACAGGGGAACTACCAGTTGAAATACAGCCATGACACAAATAAGCCATTTTTTACAGCCCTTTTCAGTCATATGAAAAATCTTGATAGGCGTGGTTGCCATCGTTCAGCTTTAGAGGCCTGTAAATTCCTTTTGTCATTGGATTCTGATGACCCAAAGGGTGCTCTGTTTTGCATTGATTACTTTGCTCTAAGATCGCAGCAGTACAAATGGTTGGAACAGTTTGCTGAAGAGTACCAGTGTGATAACTCCCTTTGGTTGTTCCCTAATTTTTCTTATTCTCTCGCCATTGCACGGTTTTATCTTGAACGTGATGCAGGATCTGATGGTGTTTCTGCTCATGCTGACAAGTCGACAGCTATTGACCTCATGAAGCAAGCATTAATGCTTCATCCTCTGGTGCTTTCTAAGATTGTTGACAAGGCTCCTTTAAAAGACTCATCATGGACCCAAATACTCAAGAATGTGTTCTTTGGATCAGCAAAGCCAGGAAGCCCTTCACTTGAGCATGTGATTACCATATATGTTGAGCGTCATTATATCATGTGGAGATTCCCGGAACTTCAGAACTTACTCAAAGAAGCTGCTCTGTTGGTCATTGAATCACTAAAGCATGATAGCAGAGAAGCCAAGGACTGGGCATGTGTTAGGAAAGAGGCATTTTCTTCAGAAAAGAATGAGTAAGTTGCTCCAAAAAATTTACATGGCAGTTGGAATTCTGTTGATCCTTCTTGTTTGGTGATGTCTTTCATTCTTTTCAGTCAGTACTCTTCGATTGTCTATTTCTTCCTTTTAAGTTGCCAAAAACTGATGCTTTGGTTTAATTTGAGCTTTGTGCTGACCAGATTACCTTCTGCGAAGTCGATGTGAGGTGTAGATTTCGCATCCATCTTAGTTGCTGTATAGAATTATAGCGTTCAGTGTTTACTTATAGACTCCATCTGAACTTATCAGTAGGGTTAGTCGTGTATGATACTTGCATGAAACTGAAACTAAAGATAAGCAGTCTGTGCCACATATACTCGAGATTAAGATAGTTTAGTTTTGGCGGCAATTTTATTCCAGTTCATTGCACATTGACTTAATTGTATATGTCCTGGATTTTGCCTGTTGGCTCCTCGGAATATATTGAAGAAATATTTTGATAATTTGTATCCTACTATGCAGGTACTCTCATTTGCTTGTCTCAGACTTCTCTGACACAACACCATCACTCCCCCCAGAAGAACTGCGGCCATTTATGGTTGGTCCAGGAATGGGTGGCCCAGGAATGGGTCCAGGAATGGTGCATGATATGCCGCCTGGTGAACAAGAAGCTGGGCCTGAGAGACTCCGTGCCCCGCGAGAAGTTGCAGGGCGCAATGCTGCGTTGGTCTTCCTCGAATCACTGCTCCCATGGGTTGACTACGGGGACAACCCTCACGATGGAAATGACCAGAACAATGAGGATTGAGCGGTTGCAAGCACAAAGTGACATGGAGTCATGGTTAAGCTGCATGACAATCGGAGCCTGTGATGCTTCCCCATGTCTGTCGCTCAAGAAAAGCTGTTGTCTATCACTTGCGAATGTCCTATTTCATGGCCTTGGCAAGGTTATACATGTATAGCTGATCCGCTAAAATTGCTGGAAATTGCGTGCCAGTTTTGGGTCCAGAGATTTAGAATTCAAGTACCGTCACCATTAGAGTTGATATACCAAAACAGATCCGTGGGTCATGCTTTATTTATGCTTTAGCACACTGGCCAATACTTTGTACCAACAACATAGGAATATTTGCATTCTGCCCCTACTTCCTGTAGCTGGCCGTTCCTCCTTTAAATCACTCCTTGCACTTGGAAGAGGAGCATATGCTTCGCTGCTATTTTTCTCACAAAGCTACCTTCACTATTATCAAATGCTATGTTTCTGTTCTTTGCTTACAGTATTTTCTTTGGTATATCCTGTTTAAATCTCTCTCCTTAATTCCGCTGAAGTTAAATAGCTTCACACAATTTTATGTGCTTCTGGCGTGTAGCCATTCTGCATTACACATTCAAGCTGAGGTGCAGGCAGCCACGTGCTGGCATGCTGTCGGAGGCAATAGCCTGAACAAGGGCGTTTGGCAAGGCAAAAGAAAGCTGGAGATGAGTGCTTGTTTTGGAGGAGCAAGTACAGCAGCCTGGTCGTTTCCTGACCTCAGCCAGTTCGTCGTATCGCCTAGATTTGACTGTGATCCCTTGTGACGTTCTATCTTATAGCCCGTTGTATGTCGTGCAAGCATCAGAACACTGCATTTTTGCTATGTGGTCTATTTATTTTTATCACGTTCATTAAATGACCGAATTATTCTACGGTTGAGAAATTAGAATTGTGAATGCTCTACTTATGGTTGCAGTATCATTTTGCTGCCAAGTAAAAAAAGGGAGTATCCTTTTGCTGCCCCGATAATATTTTCCCCTGTGTGTACCACCCCAAGTTGGCACTTATTTTGAGTATGAAAAAACACAAAGTAAAATTGATACATGGATTTTTTGTCCCAGGGGTATTGTAATATCAATATCATGCAAATCAAATAAGACATGCTTAAGAAAGCGGATTTCATATTCCGGTCATAATAAAAGATTAAAGTTTTTTTTTATGATTTCTTTAGGACTTGACTTTGTGGCAGGCGCCTGCTAGGGTGCACAAGTCCACGCACTGCATGTCTGAAAATACTTGCGCTTGTGCAGGAAGCAGTTTTGCATGCATGCATCAAAATCCAAAATTGGTGACATCATCGCCAAAATTTGAATATTAAAAATGTTTTGTATCTCAAACCGCCTATCGGATTTATGATCGGCTTTCAACATTGGACTAGTCGCGTCGAGATCTTTAAAACTAGATCTCATATTGATATGTTCCGACGATATTTTTTATGACCCAAAAGTTATCACCCATTAACACGTAAGTTACCAGTACTATTATATGTAAGTTACCACCGTATTAACGATTAGTTTACGGGTTGATATAAAACCATTTTTTGCTATATTACACCTAATTTTCCATAAGTGGATATCACTTTTTGATGGTCAATGTATAATGCACAAGTTGGTAACTATACACTAAAACACTATACAACTTCATAAGTATTAGGATACATATTGATGTCATAGTGACTACTACACCATATGATGTGCATTGTGTCTGTAACTATTAACTACATCATGAACACATGGATAAACTTAATAAAAACTGGGTGGGTAAATCAATCAGTATTGAGTGTGTAAATATTACCAAGAGAAATTGCTAAATATGTTGATTTCGTGTATGGATAACTACATCACAAACACATGGATAGATAACTTCATAGCTACCGGGTGATAAGTTTAACAATATTGAATTGGTAAATATTATCGAAAGAGTATGATAAATATATTGATTTTGTGGTAGATAACTTTATAAGTACTGGGTGATAAATTCATCTGTATTGAGTGGGTAAATATTATTGAAATAGTATGATAACTATATTGATTTCATGCTGATAACTTCATAACTACCGAGTGGTAAGTTTAACAGTATTGGGTGGGTAAATATTACTGAAAGAGTATGATAACTATGTTGAGTTTGTGGTTGATAACTTCATAATTACCGGGTGGTAAGTTCATCAGTATTGGATGGACAAATAGTACCGAAAGTACCGGGTGATAACTTAATCAGTATTCGTGGTAAATATTACTGAAAGAGCATGGTAATCATATTAATTTTGTGGTGGATAACTTCATAATTACTAGGTGGTAAGTTCATCAGTATTAAGTGGGTACATATTAGAGAAAGAGTATGATAACTATATTGATTTTGTTGTTGATAACTACACAAGTACTGTGTGGAAAGTTCGTTTGTATGTTTGGTACTAAATTAATTTCTTGATGCATAACAACATCATAAAAATGTGTGGCCAGCGTCCTCGCGCTTCTAGGCCTCCGCAAGAGGAACGACGTCTACGTCGACTGGCCGGAGCAGCCCAGCAGAAGGCGGCCGGCAGTAGCAGCAGTACCAGACCAATCGTTCCGGCGGCGTCTAAGAGCAGTACCATACCGATCGTTCTGGCGGCCGGCGCAGCAAAGTTGTGGCCAGCAGAGGCCGACGGCGCTGGGCGGGGGGGGGGGGGGGGGGGGGGGGTGCGGTCGAGCATGCCGCTGGGCGGTTGCGGAAATCGAGCGCGAGGGAAATCCGCGTCGCAGCTTCACGCGCGAGATCGACCTTCCATCCGTGATCCAACAGTCGACGTCGGCGCGTCGAGAGACGCCCCGTCCGTTTCTTTATGGCCACTCCCTCTGTTTCGGCGTGTATAGGACACCTAGCCGGTTGGATCCCAAACAAGGCCAGTGTGGAGTGCCACCTTAGAGATTAAGGGCAAAATACGAGTATACAACCACATGCAACCAACAAATAGAGTACATGTAACAAATGAGAATTATTCAAGATGATGGTACTTATTAGGCACACCTTTTAGTACTAAACTATTTGAAAACGTCTGAATGGAGGGAATACTTCTTTTCAAGAGGTTCGTGATCATTTCGATGTAATATTGAGCCTATCCTTGAAAGTTAGTCTTTCGTACTCAAGCCATACAATCCGTTGTTCAGTTATTTGATATAACTCACTATTAAAATGGCAAAAAATCTAATTCATATTGTTTTTCCATCATCAAAGAGGTTACTTTATTCCCTTTAACTAGTGTGATGCATTTCACCTTTTTAAGAACAAGCTTCCTTCAATTATTGAACCATTCGTACCCAACTAACTAACAATTAAACACACATAAACAATGCATCCTCGATAATGAATTCCACCGAGTTTGAAGAAGGTTTCGACGTTTGTCAAGATAGAAGTTATAGATGATGATATGTAAAGTTGCGTTAGTTTTTACTCCGATAAGTGCACAACTACTCCAACTTCTCTTGTCTATCAGTTTTCCTGTTTGTGTGTTGTTTCTCTCGTTGTACGACTTGAAATGTTTTAACATGTTAATAAGACACATTTTCTTAAAAGAAAATGATTTTCAAGAAGATTCTTTGTAGAGTGTGTTTTGAGAGCGAGGGAATATTCACACTACTCTTAGCTAGGGGTTTTAGAGAATCCTAGGTCGGGCAGACAAAAAGAAACGACGTACCTGCCTGCCCCAACGGTACACGACCTCTTTATATACCTCCCCATAAATCCTGGAAGCCCCCCTGCCAACCGTCCGATACGAATCGAACGGCCACCGAAATTCGACGTCAAATTCCGTAGCCGATTCCAGCTCCAAACCTAGGCCACCCCGACCCTCACTGACACCCGGTCCCACGTAGGCGGCGACCCACCGGTCAGGCACCCCACCCACACCAACCCCACGTGAACGCTGCGACGGAGGCGCCCTGTCACGTGCTGCGCGCGTGCTCATCAGCAGAGAGAGGAGAGGAAAGGAAACCCTCGCGTCGTCTCCTCCGCTTCGAAACCCCCGACGCCAAGGAAACCCTCGCCGCCTCCGCCGCCGGCCCCGCCCCCGCCGCCGGCCACGAATCCGCCCTGAGCTCGCTCCCGACCGGCCGAATCCCCGAGGTCAGCCCCCGCGGCGCGCGTCTCCGGAGTTGTCCTCTTTTTTTACCGCGTCGTTAGCGGCCCATTTTTGGGTTTAGCTCGGGGTTCTGGGTGGGCGGGGGGCTGCCGCGTTGCTGGCTGCACGCGGGTTCGCCGGAGTCGTGCTCGGCTGATCGGGCGCTTGGCCGGGTGGGTGGATTCGGATGCTATTTTCCTCATCGTGGTTTTGAATTTTTGAACCCTGTTTTTTCGGGGCGGATTCGTGGCCCGCGGAGTATGTATGCAGCGTGCGCTCCGTTTCGTAATGTACGGGTCAGGAAATTGTTTATTGCTCGGCGTGGTGCTTACATGCGTGTTCATCTTCGCGGATTTGGGCTAGGGTTTGGTAAATTGACGGAGTGCTTGGCCTGATTCAGGGAGCAATGGGCGGCGGCAACGGTGCTTGAGGAGGAGGGTATGGCGGGAATGGATGGGAAGGGTGACGGGTCGGCGGCGCCTGTGAGGACTAGCGACCGGCTGCGGCAGCGGCCCAAGTACTACGGCCGTGGGTATCTCTACTACTCACCCAACATGCGCAACAAGATGAACAACAAGAAGCGCACGTCTGCGTCGCAGATTGTTAAGAAGCTGCTTCGCAAGCCGGATGCGCGGGATCCTCCTGCTGATGTAAGCAACTTTGTATGCTAGCTGTTTGGGGTTTACTCTTATCATTTGAAACGTTCTTATCTGATATGCTAAAGATGTTTATCTGGTGTATGGTTTCTATTGATCAGCTGTTATTTGCATGCCAATCTATAGAATTACTATCAATCCAGCTATTGGTTTTAGCTGTTCACATTATATCCCTGATTCTACATTTCTACTGGATGTTTACAGCAGCAAATATCTCTGATAGTTAAATCAACGAATCTAGGCTCTCCATAAGCTGTTATTGTAGACAAGTATGTTTCATGTTGGTTCTGACATACCAGGGACATTTGGGTCACTTCCTTCAGCTATCTCCTGAACATTATAACTGTTATGCCGTTTTCTTTGGGCTTCTTATATGTAGAGAGGTTCAGTAAATTGATTATAATATCTCCTTTTATAGTCTGCTGCAGCAAATCTGCGCCGTTCAACGCGAAAGCGAAGAATGTCTGTAACTCTGGAGGACTACGGCACAGATAGTTCCAGTATGGAAGATGATGATCTTATGGTGAGTTTCTAGAGTTCCACTAATGATATCGTTCTGTAAGCCTGACCAGTACCCAACAACCAATAGCTCAATTTTCTGATTATTGGTTGAACCAGCTTACATCTGCCCCCCTTTTTTTTTCCAGAGACCCAGGTATCGGTCTTCAAAGAGTAAAGTGGATGGTCAAGCGTCGGGACAGCCGAAACGCAAGAAAACATCTAACAACTCCATTCCTCGCCGTGAAGGTTTAAGGCCTAGAAGATCTCTGCGGGGACAAAGACATCTTCCATACCAAGGTTCTGATGATGATGAGGAAAGTTCTGAAGAAGAACATGCACAAGAAAATGGTAATGATATTGAGGAGGATGATGCTAATGAAGAGGAGGTTGATGGAGGTGATGAAGCTGAAGCAGATGGAGATGATGAAGATGGCGAGGAAGAGCAAGAAGTAAGGAGGAGATATGATCTAAGGGATCGTGCAGAAGTGCGTAGACCTTCCCCACGGAAGGAAGGGAAGCACATACAACAATCTCCCCGCAGAGTACTTGTACATGGCATCGGTACAAAGAACAACAAGTATTTAAAAAAGAGTGGGTCACGCATGCACAAGCGCCCTCGTTTTTCGCTGCCAGATGATTCAGATGATTCTCTTCTTGTTGACGAGCCAGATGAAGGTTCATCCATGCCATGGATGCGTAGTGGGAGAGGAGGTATGCCATGGCTTTTGGGTGGAATGGACATGCATAATTCGGCAGCATGGGGTCTCAACGCTGGAGCATCTGGATGGGGTCATCAGGGTGACAGTGGAGTTGGTACCTCATCACTTATGCCAGGAGCGCAAACCGCTGGACCAAGTTCCAAGGGAGGAGCTGATATTCAGCCTCTGCAGATTGACGAGAGTGTGAGTTTTAATGATATAGGGGGGTTGTCCGAGTACATTGATGCTTTAAAGGAAATGGTTTTCTTCCCTTTGCTGTATCCAGATTTTTTTGCAAACTATCACATCACTCCTCCTAGAGGAGTTCTTCTTTGTGGCCCTCCTGGTACAGGGAAGACACTGATTGCACGTGCCTTAGCTTGTGCTGCCTCTAAAGCTGGCCAGAAGGTCAGCTTTTACATGCGAAAAGGAGCTGATGTTCTTAGTAAATGGGTTGGAGAGGCTGAAAGGCAGCTCAAGTTGCTCTTTGAGGAAGCTCAAAAGAATCAGCCGGCAATCATTTTTTTTGATGAGATAGATGGCCTTGCCCCTGTGAGATCTAGCAAGCAAGAGCAAATTCACAATTCAATAGTCTCAACATTGCTTGCTTTGATGGATGGTCTTGATTCACGTGGGCAAGTTGTTTTGATTGGAGCAACGAACCGAATTGATGCCATTGATGGGGCATTGCGTAGACCTGGCCGTTTTGACCGCGAGTTCTATTTCCCTTTACCTGGCTATGACGCACGAGCTGAAATACTGGATATTCATACACGGAAATGGAAGGAACCCCCGTCAAAGGAGCTAAAGATGGAGCTTGCTGCAAGCTGTGTTGGGTATTGTGGGGCTGATTTGAAAGCGTTATGTACTGAAGCTGCTATTAGAGCATTTAGAGAGAAGTATCCTCAGGTTTACACTAGTGATGACAAGTTTGTCATTGATGTTGACTCTGTTAGGGTTGAGAAAAACCACTTCTTGGAAGCTATGTCTACAATTACTCCAGCTGCACACAGGGGATCAATTGTACATTCAAGGCCACTGTCACCAGTTGTTGCTCCATGTTTGAAGAGGCATCTGGAGAAAATAATGGAACGGATTTCTGATGTTTTTCCTTTCCTTTCATCGGTGGATGTTAGCAAATACTCTGCCCTTTCATATGGATCTTCCATCTCTCTTGTTTATAGGCCTCGCCTTTTGATATGTGGCATTGAGGGTGTTGGACTGGTAGGGTTTCTCCTCTTCTATATAGATATATATCGCCATGCGTACCTTTCCAGTTACTAATGTATTTTGGCTTAGCAGGATCATGTTGGGCCAGCTGTTCTGCATGAGCTTGAGAAATTTTCTGTTCACTCCTTGGGGCTGCCATCTCTTCTCTCTGATCCGAGTGCAAAGACACCTGAAGAAGCTCTTGTGCATATTTTTGGGGAAGCAAGGAGAACAACACCGTCCATACTCTACCTGCCTCAGTTCCATCTTTGGTGGGATACGGTTAGTATATGCTGTCCAATCGTAAAATTTGGTACTATGAAATGGTTCTCGAGTATATGTGGAATCAGTTATGTAGCTAATCACTTAATCTTTAATTTAACAGGCACATGAACAGCTCAGGGCTGTATTATTGACTCTGTTGAATGAGTTGGCTTCCAACCTTCCAGTTTTGTTGCTAGGAACTTCATCAGTGGCCTTTGATGACCTCGATGAAGAGTGTGCTTCCATATTTTCTTCTCGTAATGTGTATGTTCCTGGACATATCTTTGTTCAATTTTACCTGGTTGTCACTATCTAACACACATGCCATATCGACTATCTTGATTGGTGTAGATAATTTGTTTCTGCGTGATTATTCAGTTCTTTTTACTCTTTTGAGCTCTGTGAATCCTTGAAGGGTGTAATACGCTAATTATCAATTTACCAAGAAGCATGGAAACAGTCTCTTTTGCATGGGCAAGGGGTATGTTTGCTAATAGGATGGGAACACATTATTTTCCTTTTTGTTGACATACTTTGCTAGTCTTCAGTTCACCGTATAGATTTATTGTCTGTTCTGTGTTGCTTGATTCACTTAAGATTCAGTTCATGTCCTCCCACCTCTCTTTGTTTTAACCTAGAAAATCTTCTGTTTGACAGATATCAAGTGGATCGACCAGGTGACGACGATAGATTAAGATACTTCAGTATACTGTTTGATTCGTTGCTATCACTTCAAATGGAAGATACAAGAAGCAAGTCGAAAGACCAGAAGTCTTCTGTTGATCTTCCAAAAGCACCAAAGAAAGTAGATGGTCCTAAGGTTTCTGAGCTGAAAGCTAAGGCAGAAGCTGAGCAACATGCTGTTCGTAGGATGAGAATGTGTCTCCGAGATATTTGCAACCGGTATGCAATTCACTTCATTACGTAGTTGCATGTTTTTTTAGTTTTCTCATTTGTTCTTAGTTTTCACTAATTAACATTGTAGGCAATATGAATAGGTATGGTGGCACTACTTTTTCGTATATGTAACGCAATCTAGTTCTTGAACGGTCTTTAGCCAATCCCCAATCTATGCTTATTCTGAACCTTGCGATCCATATTGAGTTAGTTAAGTTTAAAAATAGATTGTGTTAAGCAAGATGTTGTAGTAATTATTAAATGTCTGTGAGAAACATATTATCTTTAGATACTCACCTAAATTTGTGTTTAACACATGCAAAAATCAGCCAGTATCTACTCAGATATCTCTGTTCACTTGACATTCAAAAGATGGAGATAGAGATACTCAAGGTATGCCTTCATCTTTTCAGGATTTTGTACAACAAAAGGTTCAGTGCATTCCATTTCCCAGTATCAGAAGAGGAAGTACCGGACTATCGAGCAATAGTTCACAACCCCATGGATATGGCTGCTGTCTTGCAGCACGTGGACTCTGGACAGTATTTCACTCGGGAAGCATTCATGAAAGATATTGATCTTATAGTCTCAAATGCAAAGGTTTGAATTTTTTGTGGAGCATTGCTGGTCCGACTTTTCATAGCAATTAAGTTTTGATTTAATGCCAATCTTTCTGATGATCGCATCTGTCACACCTGTAGCAAACTAGCAATAGTTCATCATGATTTTTCTGAAGATGTCAGCTAAAACAGTGGCAAAATTTCTGCAACTATCCAGTTTGCTGCTAACCTTTCTAAAACTGTTGCAGACTTACAATGGTGAGGATTACAATGGATCTAGGATCGTCAGTAGAGCATGCGAACTTCGAGATGTGGTATGTTATTCGTTCCACCACTTGTGGCCATATTTAATGTTGACTAGACCTGTGTGTTAGTTTATGTAATTATTGAATATCCTTGTTCAGGTGCTAGGTATGTTGTCACAGATGGACCCATCTTTGGTGTCCTTTTGTGATAAAATTGCTGCACAGGGGGGACCACTGCAGTTTATGGATGGTGAGGGTAGCTCCATTCTCCAAGCGCCGCCTGTTGTTCAATTAGTTTCTGTTACAAGAACAAGTGCGAGGCTTCGCAATGTACAACCAGATGTCGACCTGTCTCGAAGTTATGAGGTGCTAAAACGGCACAAGAAAAGCACTGAAAACGAACAGGGTAATTTTCTAATATTGCCTATGACTTGTGTTTGCAATCTTGCATATTAAGTGATGATACGAAATAAAATTATAGAAGTGACCATTGTTTCAGGCCCTGCTGTCAAAGACTCCACCATCAGAGATGAAAGTTCTCCTGGCAATATGGATTTGTCAAAGCCACCTACACAAGAAGAAGCTCCGAAAGCGCCAGATTCAAATGGCCCTGTGAAAGAAGCTGACAGTGCATCAGCTGAAGCACCAGCAGTACCTGGCTCTCCTCCCGAACCCATGGTGACTGATAATGGCGAGGAGGCTGCCATGCCTACCAGCGACGACACACCTGAACAGCTGGAAGCTGTGAAGCAGCGCTTCATGGAGCTCACCAGTGGCTACGGGGTGCCACAGCTCGAGAGGCTCTATTCCCGGATAATGAAAGGTGCGTTAGAGGCGAGACGTAAAGAAAGCACCAATGAGGACCATAGACGGTTAGTTGTTAGGCATTTGTTGGCATTTGTTGAGGGGCGGGGCTTGCCTGTGCCGCACCCGTGCGACCATCCGTGCGGCCTCCACGCTCGAAAATCATCGAACGGCTCCGCCTCCCGCAGCCCCAGCTCCGGCTGTTTCCTTCTGAAAAAATTTACCCGTACAGCCCGTCCGTATCCCTCCGACTATCTGTTTGACTTTGCCGTATTTATCCTCTCTGTGAAGTGTGAACTCAAGCTGAGCCGCCGGCGCCATCTTTGGTCGGCGGTGCTCGCGTTCCTCTGGCCTCCAGCCCCATCCCGTGATTCATCTCGCCGCTCCGCCGCTCGGGGTCAGCGCCGCGAGTCTGTCACATCGGGTTGGACCCTCGACCTGGACGAGCACGAGCGCGGCTCTGTTCCTCCACCGCCGGACCGTTCCTGACTACCATGTCGCCTTGTGAATCATGGATGCGGCGGCCCGGGTGGTATTTCCGGACGCTGGCGCGTGAAGCTTGAGGAGGGGCCTAGCGGGCTCAGTGGTGGTTCGACTCCCCGGCGTCCCCGCGACGTTGAAGAGGAAGCGAGGCTCCAAGGAGGTAGCGCACACGAGGAAGCTGGACTAGGCGGCGTCGCCTCTGCCAAATTTGATTGATCTAACTACTTTCTTGCTGCATCCCACCGTGCGGCCCTTTCTCGCCGACGAACGCAACAACCTGGCAAACAAGATGTGTGTATCTGAACGCACTGCCGCCGCGTCCACGCCGGCCGTGCGCGCCGCCGCACACGCTCACCTACTTCTTCTGCTGGCCGGCCATGCACAAGTTCTGGCGACCTCACACTGCTAGCCGCCGCGTCCACGCCGGCCGTGCGCGCCGCCGCACGCTCACCTACTTTTTCTTCTGGCCGGCCATGCACAAGCTCTGGCAACCTCACCCTGCTAGCCGTAGCGTTCACGTCGGCCGCCGGCCGCCGCTCGCACATGCTCTAGCTACCTCGCCCTGGAACTGAGCGACGCTGGTGTGGACTGCTCGCCTTCTGCCCGCTGCCAGCATATCGAGAATTCTGGATTCCGGAGGCTGAGCGAGCAGACGTGTTTGTGAGCTGCCCGTTCAGGGTTTGACGGACGCCGCGGAGGATGGCTTTTTTTTTTGGAAAGAAAAGTAAACGCCAAAGGGGTGCGGAAGCAGAAGACGTAGAACCGTTCGATTCGTTCCGCGCGGGTGGCCGCACGGATGGTCGCACGCTGCGGGCACAGGCAAGCCCCGTCCTTTGTTGAGAACAGCGACAATTTTTAACTCTGAGCAGCAATAAAGAGATTACTACTTTTCGCCGTGTACATTCCTTCCGTGTCCCTTGGATCAAATGAAATAGTGGGACAGCAAGCCTGGGGAGCTGCCCATGCCTCCTGATGTAACAACATTCCCTGAAATGCTCAGTGTCAGTGGCACAGTTTTGAGTAGCAAGTGCTGTCTTTGTGGATATTAATTTTCGGCATCACCTTTCTTTGACATGTTAGAGCCATCTATTTCTGAACATTTCTCGCTGGGCTTTTGATCATTTGTTCTGGAGTGATGTTGCTTGCCAACAGAGGCCATGACATTCGTCCCTTCTTGAGACGAAGCATCGAGCGTGAAAAACCTGACACGCTTGATGTCGGAATCGTCCCAATTTGCATAAGCAGAAGACAAACCTTTCCAAGCAATTTTCACCCGAACAATAGCAGCACCACCGCGACGGATCCTACAAGTGGATCAAGATAAACAGTATGGACATTATTCATACAACTAGTTTCAGGTTAAAAGAGACCAGACCATGTTTGAGAAAACATAAAACTTAGAATAATCAACATTAGTACACTCCGACCACTTTTTATTTACTCAAAACACAAAAACTACCAAGGGAAATATGTATTTCCCCATCCGCGAATAAGTGTACATGTTACTTTCGCACTAAGCTAGACTTAATTAAATTTCAGCAACTTTATAGGAAAATATACAATCATTTATTACACCAAATTGGTATCACTATATTTGTGTAGAAATGAAGTTTCAAAATATACCAATTTGATGTCATGTATATATTACTACTCTTTTCTATGAAGTTGGTCATTTTTTATTTTTGACTTAGTACAAAATCTATAGGTACACCTATTGCTGGATGAATGGAGCAAGTCACAAGATAAAAGGCAAGAGACAAACTAGGCGATGTACTATATGGATTCGATTCAACAAAAATGAATCAAAGGAATCTGATAGGATTTTTGTAGGATTTTAACCCATAGCAAATTTTTACTTAGTTAGTCATTTGATTCATAGGACTAATTCCTATAGGAATTTTTCCTATAGGAATCTTTGTACTTACTATAGGATTTCTAACATCCACTCCAAACTCATTTTACAATTTCTTTGATGGAATCAAACAAACTTGAGTACAAACCAAATCTTATACTCTCTCCGTCCTAAAATTAGTGTCTCAAGTCTCTAAAAAAGGTGATGTATCTAGACTTGAGACACTTATTTTGGGACGGAGGGAGTAGGATTGGAGTGGGCATAACATAGCAATCATATACTTTTCCTATTCCTATGTATTTCCTATCCTACAAATCAAAAGTCAAAACACAAAAACTACCAAGGGAAATACATATTTCCCCATCCGTGAATAAGTGTTCATTTTACTTTCGCACTAAGCTAGACTTAATAAAATTTCAGCAACTTTATAGGAGAATATACAATCATTTATTACACCAAATTGGTATCACTATATTAGTCTAGAAATGAAGTTTCAAAATATACCAATTTGATGTCATGTATATATTACTACTCTTTTCTATGAAGTTGGTCATTTTTTTTTGACTTAGTACAAAATCTATAAGTAGACCTATTGCTGGACGAATGGAGCAAGTCACAAGATAAAAGGCAAGAGACAAACTAGGCCATGTACTATGTGGATTCGATTCAACAAAAAAGTATCAAAGTATGAATCGGTGTTGTTTATGTGCTATGTATACGGCGGGGAAGCTGCGAGGGAGCACAGGGGATTTTATATTTAGTTAAACAATTGTACGGAGTACTCAAGGTACATAAAGGTCTTCTGGTGTACGAGGGGCTACTTCATAGTATGAATGCAAGAGCTAGCTACAGCTTGGTATGCTAAGATGTTTAGATATGGTCTTCTTAGGGCATCAACTATGTATATGGACAACTTCACCTTAAGATGGGTCCCACAAGACATACTTGTGGCATATAGATTTCTCTACTATGTATGTTGACAAACTTCACCTTAAGTTGGGTCCCACGAATCAGGAAAAGTATGCATACTATATTATCAAATTCATCTTTAATTTGTCAAATTTAATTGTTGTGTACACTCTATGGGTAAAAGTAATATTATTTTATTCCTTATGGATGTCTATAAGCTTGTGGACAACCCATAAGCTTTTTGCTTGTGGACAAGCTTATTGATAGGTGCCACTATGTATATAGTTGTCCATAAGAGATACTTTTTGCTTATAGACAACCTTATGGACTACATAGTGGATGCCCTTATCCGGTAAATGAATAGAATCGTTGGGAGGCCTTTCCAGTATCTATGATGTCTGGGATTGTATCCAAATGTCTAGCAATTCCAAATTAGAAAGTATGATCGATTTCATGGCAGAGAACATGTACATCTAGGTCAGTTCGCTGCACTTGGGAGTACCACTTCTCCATGAGGATGCACAATCCAGGGACAAAGAGCTAGAGAGGTACTGATCATAACAATATAACTGAAAACATTTTGGGAATAGGCACCCTTGCCAGCGCTTCAGATCGGCACAAAAGCAATAAAGAAACATGATCATACGAGTACAGAGTAAATGTGGAGTTCCAGTCATGTTCGGATCAAACGCTCATGGGGCTGAAACCGTTTCATTAGGCATAGTTTTGCTCATGGCCGCGGCAGGGATGCAAACACCGGCAAGCAAAGCCCTAGTTGGTCTCCAGGGAGTACTGCGGGTAGATGGTTGACCCCTTGGGTTGTGATCCCTGCTGATATGAACTACAAGCTACAACACGATGACACCCGACTGGTTTTGAAAAACCTCCACCTCTAGCCGCACGGATGCCCATACATGGCTACATCGCTCGAGCTTGTTGTTCATGTGATCCAGAAATGACTTGGCCCATGGTTCTTCTTCGCGTTTCGCGCTCGTATCACAAGGAACTGAAAAACTGGCATACCATGACACTGTTAGTTTCTAAGATTGCATGTAAATAAATCATCCCCAAGGCACTGCCCCTGCCTGTTATAAGTAACAATTTTAGCTCCCAAAAATATGTCTGTTTATCCCAAACGTCATGCAGTGGTCCGGTGGAAACATAAGCATGCGATAAGTTATAGCAACACAGAAACATAAGTTTAAATCCCCTGGAAGAAAAGTGTAATAAGTCGTGGAAAAGATAGTTCACCTCAACAGTTCCTCTTCTAATTGTTTCGTATCTGAATGCCGAATTCTACGAGAGATATTACCATTAAAAGAAGTACAACAAATTCTTCATGGAAACAATACAACGTGAAAATGCCAAACCTGGTCACGTATATCCTATATATATGCAAAGAGTGCTCGGAAAGATTCTTTGTGGCTGCGTCAGCACCTTCATTCCGAAGCAAATATGTTATTGGATAACCCAAAAGCCACCTACAGATGTTGCAACATGAAACAGTGAACTGGGAGAGGCTAATTGAAATAATTGAAGTGGCTAATTTATTTCAGCATAATGAAAATATATGCAATACTTTTGGCTTAGAAGTGTCCATGTTATGATTCCATTGTACTAATATTCCATGGTTGAGTATGATGATACACAGAACCAGAATTACCCATTCAGAGAAGGCAGTGCAATTTGGGTATTCTCAACGAAGGCACTCAGATCAACAACCAGTGAGTTTGCATCAGCGATGCAGATGCCAGCGCACTCCATATCAGTGTCTCTCTCTGGAAGTTTTGTCTTTTTCTTTATTGTTCCACACTGTACAGATGCTTCAACAGGGAATGTAGATGAAAAACGATCTTGGATAGATACAAGCTCCACCACGGTTTCATTATCCTCTGTGTTTGCAAGCAGCTGCACCAGGAGTTGAGTTAGTAATATAAACCAGAGACAATAAGCAACAAAATAAGTGTGATCTGAGAAGGTAAAGACTTCGCAACATCTTTTCTCTAGGTCCACAAAAGCTAGTGGGCGCTGTGACCTTCCATTTGGTGACGCGTGCTCGGCAAGTGCTTCTACATTAATCAAATAGAGCATATCTTTGACAACCATCACCCTTAGTGGATTCAAGATGCTTGCTTCCTGTAGGGCAGACATGACATTAGCATTGTGATTAGATGCAAGGGAGAGTTGTTATAGATGGATATTCACTATTCACTAGCGATGGAGGATAAGATGCTCGGATGTGCTATGCCTTGTTCTATTTGTCATACAGAGAATTCAACACATCAAGATCAGGTATAATCACCTGCCGAGCGTGATGCAGCAGGTTGCAGAGATTCTCCTGCAGCTGAGGCATCGTGCCGCCGTAGTCCATCAGTATCACAGGCCGCAGCCCGGTGCAGAGGAACAGGATATCTGCCAATAATTCATCATGCCAGTTCAGTAAGTTTGCTCCTCAGTGCACTAAACACTAATGACGAATGCAATCTCGATATACAAAGCACCATCTCTCCGCACAAGGATTCCGCAACTTGCCGATCAATGTACCAACCTAATGGTACCAAAATCTGAACCTACTGGAGCTGACCGTGGTTCTGAAACTATCTGGTCCTAGCTCAAGTCAAACCAAGCTGGGGTCAGGAACTGGATAAATAGGCTTTGAACAAATGTATCAAATTTAGCTACCGAATCATGCATGCTTTGGCAACAGATATGCAACCAGACAGAGCCACAGAGGGACGGTAAGCATGTGAGCGGGCACCGACCGTTGAGGAGGCGGCGCTTGGACTGGGGCCGGAGGCGCCACCGGATGCGCGCGGCGCACGCCTCCACCACCCGCAGCATCTCCTCGTACGCCCCTGTCTGCGCTGCCACCTCCATCGCCGCCGCCGCCGCCGCCGTGCGAGTGGGGTGCCCGCTGCTTGTGAAACAGGTCGACAAGGAATGCTGTGTCGGTCTGTCCGACCGATCGAAAATCAACGGCCAGGATCGAAGGGCGAGTTGGATAACTACCTCCTCCAGTGCCCGCCCAGTCCGCCGCCTGCGGTTTCTTGCCTGGAAGCAGAAGCTCTCTCTCTCTCTCTCTCTCTTGGATTGGATAGCAATGGAGTTATCCATTTCCATGGGAGGCTCTGTCGCGTCCATGAGCCTCGTCAACCCCAAGGTACCATCTCTCTCTCTGTGTAAGCATTGAGGGGTGTTTCATCTATCTTTTTCTAGGGTTTAAGGCTCTCTGATGTGAATTATATGGGGGGGGGGAGTTTTTTCTTGGCGCAGTTTGTTGAAGTTCAAGAGAATGATTTGCATTGGGGTGATATATTTTGCAGTTCAAGAGTATGGTTGGGTTAATTTTTGTTCTGCTCTTAATTTTACGACCAACTCGTGAAGAGTTTAGTTTCAGTTATTAGGATTCACAGTTTTGAGAGAGTTTGTACAAGGCAGAAGAATTCAGAGGTGCTTAGGTCGAAGCCTCTGTTTTGTTCTTTTCTAAACCTTGGCACCCACCAATTGCATTGTTGTTGAGAAGCCTTGCACGTAATGGATTGTATATGGCAGTTAACTTGAAATTTTCACTGAAGTAAGGGAAAAAACAACATTGATGCTGCATCCATTACATAGCTGTTTATTTTGGTGTAGCGTTCCCCACGTCCTGTCACTCATGTGAATCTCATTCCAAAATTGTGGATTGTTCTGCAGATGGCGACTCACAAATGTGCCAGGGGGGTTCTACCTCGACTTCAGTTTTCTCATGCAGTAACATATTCAGCTTGTTCGATGATGTTCAACACGCAATGTCCCAAACGGTAGGTTGCTTTAGGAAAATTTCCACTATTCAAATTTGTTTATATGGTTTAATTGTCTGAGTCAGGTTCGCTACAGTCTACAAAATCCTATTTCTCTTACCCTTGATTGCCATGTGGAAGTAGTACCCAGCGCTTAAGGCTAACTGATTGATTCACAGTTCATAGTTGCTTATGAATTTATTTTCCAGAATCAACCATAAAGTTTGCAGAGCGCTTCAGGCAGTATCACAAGTACAATGTACACATTTATCCTGGTATCATTTTATCCGAACTGTGTAACGAAAATCATTGCCTCATGGGCCTTTTGTCCGTACTATCAGGTACGGAAAACCTGACGCAAGCACCGGTAGCCTTTGAAGATTTTCATGTTTCTGTCCTTAGCGAGGAAGATGGAGTGATAAAGGTTGGTTGGCATTTTACTCTCAGTAATGGGAAGGTGTGAAAATAACATCTGGTGACCTCATCTTAATCTGCTTACCTGCCCATTTTATTTGTTACAAGACGCAGATACGAGTAATCGTTAGCAGTAAAATGACTGATTCTATCTTCGAGAAAGTCTTTTCAAGGCATGTTGCCGCGGCACAACCACTTCCAGGATTTCGACGAATGAAAGGAGGTAGCGAAGCGTTTATTTCCTATGTATCTTAGTTCACATAGAACCAACTGCAGCTGTGGCAATTGTGTTTGTGTTAGTTCATCCTAGAATAGAAATTATTTCCCCCCCAAAAAAATATAACTTCTTTTCTCAAACACATAAGTTCAGTGCTTAACATCTGCAGTTCCATTCAGAATAATACTCTGTCAGACACTCATAGTATGTCTTATGGACCATTAGCAGAACTGTTTATGTTCATCTACAGAGTAGTTGTTTAAATTTGTTGAGATGTCGATTTGCATTCATTTTATTTATTTACACATTTAGTTTAGCATCTTTGAATTGTTACAACTTAAATAGCTTCTAAATTTGTATACAATACTAACACTGGTCATTTCCCTTGACATATTTTACTCACATGGTACTACTTGAATGACTCAGGGAAAACGCCAGATGTAAGTTCTGTGACAACGAAAAACTAGTTCCCCCGTTTCGGAACATGTATAAACGTTAACGACATAGTGTTTTGATCTGCTCCATAATCTTGTCACACCGCAGGTACCAAAAGAAGTCGCTCTGCACTTGATTGGACCATCAAAAGTGAAGAAAGCAGCCATCAAGAAAATCATTAATCGCGTGGTCGCTGAGTATGTTGAAAAGGTAACAACGGTTTTCCATAAATTTCCTGCTTTAAATGTGAATACTGAATATGCTTCCTTTCAATACCATCCTCTGTGAGCTCCAACCATACAATCGGTTGGCTACTTCATCTCTGCTGCATTGACATGCTGCAGGAGAAACTTGACGCGTCAAAGAACCTGAAGGTCCTGCAAAGCTACGAGGAGCTTGAAGCGGCGTTTGAACCCGGAAAAGAGTTCTGCTTTGATGCGGCTGTCCATCTAACTAGAGGCTGACGCAGTGAAGGCAGTTCTCTGATGCCACTAGAGAGACGATCTCTACAGGGAGGGAGACTCATGCGCACCTTGGCCTTGAGCTTCTATGTCTCCTATTGTGCTGAACATGGCCATTGCATGCCCACTGCTAGTCCTTTTCTGATCGACGCAGAGAGCAAGTTTATTGCCAGGTTGTCAACCTGGTTTGAAAGCAACGTGCCAAAAATATTATATTTTAGCTTCACAATTTTTCTTGTCTGGAATTATTGTTACCTGTTAGAGCAAGAAATGTTCTTAGGAGGGTCAATGGGGGTTGAGATTAAACTGCTGGCATGCTGAACTTCATTTGAAATGGCAAGGTGGTAGCTGCCAGCCATAATATGTTTGTATTTCAGTTTAAAAAAATATTTTTGCATCTGAATCTGATATAGCAGGCTGCTAATGTCTGCTTTTATGGATGTTTCGTTCGAAGCTGATGGATGCCATGTGTCAATTTAGACGTAGGCACAGAGAGTTTTCCTCCCAAGAGTCGCCTCCCTCCCAGGTGACTTTGGAGGCGCCACCACCCACCAAACCCTAGGCGCCCTCCTCGTTCTTTCCCTGCTGTCGCCGTTGCCGCCGTCACCTTCGGTGGTGGCCTGGTGGCGGCGCCAATCCCGCTACCGACGGGGGGACTGTAGAGATGTGTCGTTGTGGTGTCCCATGGGGCGGTGGGAGGTTGATGGCGGGCATAAGGCGGCGCGGTCTTGGGCCGGCGCATAAGGGTGTGTTCGTTCCTGTAACCAACCGTAATGGAATGGAACGGTTCCATTCCGTGAGCCCAGAATGAAAATAACACACCCTTATGGAATGAAAAGAACACACCCTTATGGAATGGAGTAGAATGGATTGGTTCTAGAAAAGGGAATATTCCCTCAATATGCGTAACGGACCGGTCCGGCCGATTCGGCCGGACACGGAACAATAATGTTGGGCGATTAACTCTAATTTAATCAAGTTTAGCAACAATTAATTAATATTAGGAATAATTAATCAAGTTTAGCAACAATTAATTAAATTTTAGCAATAATTAATCAATATTAGGAAATAATTAATCTAGTTTGATGTCGTTCTCATTCTATTCCATTCCACCCTATCCTAGAAAAGAACACAAGAATGACACGGTTCCGTGACAATTTTTTGTTCAAAAAGAACACAAGAATAGAACGGTTCCAAGAGAGTGGAATGGAATGGTTCCCGGTTCCAAAAACGAACACACCCTAAGTCTCCCAACTGGTGGTGGCGTGGAGATGGCGGGGCGATGCAGGCGGAAGGATAATCTGGCGCTTCACGTCCAGATTGATCATGCTCGCGACGCTGGGACTGATGCCTTGATCTCGCCTTTGCGTCGATCTGGAGGTTGGATCCGGCCAGAACCGACCATGGTGGCCTGGTTATGACCACTGGTTACGCCGGCAATCTAGTGCTTGGCAATGGTTTGAGTGGCTTCGTGGAGTCGGGACCTGCGAGGCTGAATAATAATGGCGGTAGCCCTGGGGTTACTCTTGCGCCAACACGAAGAACTATCGCACGCCTGTCCTCTTTGATCTAGCTGAAGTGTCGGGTTCCGGAAGCATCCGCCGACGATCTCCAGTTGGCTAATGCCTAGAGAATGCTGGATCGGGTGGTATTCCATCATGCCAGAGGTAGCGGCGCGAAGCTCTGCGCTGTTGCTATCATGGGCAAATCCATGGTGAGCCAGATGGAGAATGTCATGGAAGTTGTGATCGAAGGACGGGCAATGGTGTTTGGAGCCGTTGCGTTGATGAGAACTGGCTCAGAGTTTTAGGAATTGTGGCAGCAGTATGTAAGCGGGGGAGACAACACAAGTAAAGTTCTAAGTCCTACCTTTCAGGGTAAAAATTCAAGCTCTGGACTTAATTGGTTGTGCCTAGCTTTGGTCTTGCTGAAGACATTGTGTTGAGAGCGGGGACTATCTTCAGTGTGAAAACCCAAGGTCTTGCACGTTGGTTCCTTCTTAAAGGCGTTGCTTTTGAAGAATTGGACATCAGGTGTTGTGTTGTTGCTGCAAGGATTGTAACTCTGTAGCGAGACTTTTCTTTTTATTTTTTCTCCTTTTGTTTTCGGTTGTATATATCTGCAATAATTTAGGTTATTGCTTTGTTGCAGAGGCTGGATGTAATTGGTATCCAGTGATATTAATAAATTCTCTTTATCTAAAAAAGACCTGGCGCAGAATAGATGAGCTCAAACGTCAGCTGAACCAGCTGCGTAGAGGAGCTCTAAGTGATGACCCGCTAGCTGAACAAAAGGAGATTATGTTGAAAATTGAGTACAATGCTATAGGGAAGCAAATAAGTATTTGGGAAGACCCGTGAATTTCAACGAGCCCCACTAGAAACGTTTATACAACAAGGGGTGGAATTCTTCCGAATAAAGTTTACCCTGTTACTGGCACATGGGATGAAGAATTGATAAGATAATTTTTTTTGGGAATAGATGCAAACTGAATTTTAAAGATCCCATTTGCGGCAAGGGACATGGGCGATTTTGTTGCATGTCACTACTCCCTCCATTTCAATTTAGTTCGCGTTCTAGTTTCAGTCAAAGTCAAACTTTATTACGTTTGACCAAAAATATAGGAAAATTTATCAACATTCATAAAATCAAATGCATACAATATAAAAATATAAGTTATAATGATTTTAACACTATGATTTTTTATTGTAAATGTTAATTATTATTTTCACAATATTTGATCAAACTTGATAAAGTTTGACTTTGACTGAACCCAGAACGCAAACTAAATTGAAACCGAGGGAGTACACAAAGACATGGATCCTTTGTGAAAATCAATGAGGGGCCACGCGTCATAGGCATAACAGGTCTGCAGGAGAGTCATCGCGACACACGAGTAGCAAATGTCTGTCCATGGCAAGCACAGCCCGCCGGCACCAAATACAAGCAGATCGCCTCGGCTCCCTCGCTGCATCGCGAAGGAAAAGGGTTCCACCGAGGTCGCCCGGCCATCCCCAGATCCGGAGCAGGATCCTCTAACTTTGCAATCCTAACTTTTCCTGACTTTGAGTCGTTTACGTGTAGGTCCCATGGGTCTCACATGTCAATGAGCTAAAGTTAGAAAACGTTAGAGGATCTCAATCCCCCCAGATCCCCCCTTCGGGCAGAGATGGCCGCCGCGTTTGCGGTAAAGGGCTTGCCACGAGGGCCCTCCTCCGGCCTGCCCGGACGGACCCCTCACAGTAGAAGCTTCTGCGCGCCGCGCCCGTCCATGGGTAGCCACCAGAGCCAGAGCCACGGGAAGCTCAAGGCTCATGTAAGATTTATCGGAAATTCTTAGAAAAAAGGCTTCCCTTCAGGAGGTCTCTTTTCGTCCGTTCCGCTGCTGACACTTGTCGCAATTTCGTTCGATTTCACCCCACCTTTCTTCCGTGTGTGACAAGAGGCGGCTTTCATGTTTTTCAAATGAAATATCTTGAGAACTGTTTATCTGAATTACGAACCATTTTCACTGTTGAACTCCTCGCGTCGAGATCTTCAAAACTAGATCCATTATTGATAGGTTTCGACAAACTTTTTTTTTGTACTTCAGATTGTATATAGTTCGTACAACATGATATGTGTATTTGTACATCCAACTGAATCTGAGTGTAGTTGTATGTATAACCAGATCTGTACAACTTGATCTGTGTACTTGTACGTTCAACCCTGTTTCTGTACAGCCTGATCTGTATAGTTGTATGACCTGATCTGTACAACATGAGTCTGTGTAGTTGTACGTCTGAGTTTATGTAGTTGTACGTCTGAGTTTATATAGTTGTACGTCTGAATTTGTGTTGATGTATGCCTAAATCTCTGATGTTGTATGTATAAGTCTGCACCGATGTACGCACAAACTGACCTACGTCCGTGTATAGTAGTCTTCATGCAGTAGATATATGAGGTGGTGTACGATCTCGTACACGTGCTTGCGCGTACGTGGGTTCTATTTCCCTTCACGTGGGGGCTTCGCGCCGTACACGACAACCTGATCGTACCACTAATGTAGATATGCTACATATAGTTGAGTAGTATGTTAGACTCAGTGAATTGACTAAGAAAGAAGAACTTAAAGTTACTGTATATGTAGATATGCACCGAGCCCTTGGAATAGTTGAGTAGCATGCTAGACTCAGTGAATTGACTAAGAAAGAAGAACTTAAAGTTACTGTATATGTAGATACATTTAATGCTTGAGGTGTCTACATAACATCCTCACAACACCAAAACCATGTGAATGCCCTTAGTCTTTGTTTATTTTTGCGTTATCCTGAAATTAATTCTTATAATGGGTTCTTTGTGGCTCCACTAACTTTTTTTATAGTAATTTAATTTTGTTTTGTTCACACTCTGTAAATTTGGGTTTTATATCTTCTTATGCCCGAGATGAAATATTTGATGATCTTGAAATGATTAAAAAAGACATTGAAGAAGGAAGGTTTCAGTGGAGAAATAATATAGATCTAAGGACTAATATTATTGATAAACTCATTGATATAGTTGGAGGACCGGCCAAGAGGCTGGATATAGCGATTAGTCATTATGTTCAACTGCTAACAGTCCTCCAATTATGGTGTCATGATTCCATTGATGAAGTTATTTCTCAAATAAAAGAACTCCAGGTTTACTCGTGCTCATAACCTATTCTTGCTAACTGTCTTGTTTTTCTATTGAAAATTGATTGCAGTAAAATTCCGTGTCTTTCTTTTTATTTGTTATTGCAGCATGAGTCATTAATTTCATTTTGTCAGTGATGCTTCTCTAGGAAGATATAGTCAAACAATTTTAAAGCGGTTAAAATACACGTACATTGCATGGTATTTATATTTGTGACGTGAGAATATTTTTCGGACTACTTTATAGCAGTTATTGATGAAACTCATATGCCTATTTGAACTGTTTCCAAATTTTTGTGGGCATACTAGAATGCATATATGGCCTCGGAACACGAAGGCCGAAAGGTCGAGCACGAGTCACAAAATTGGTGTGACGGACAGTTGTCTACTCTTGAAGTTGTGCCGCCGGCTATGACGATTAGGGATGGTGCAATGGATGGGGGTCGTGTAATCGCTTAAACGACCAAGAGGGATGTTCGTTTGAGTGGGAGTTTGGATATTTATTTTCTAAAAATACTAGAACTCAAAATATAATGAACAAAGTCTGTTTTGCAAAACCTTTGTAGACATTAACCATTGTGATAACATTTTTTAAAATTAGGCGCATTCCTGCGATTGAGAAATTTAAAAGGTTGGGTCCAAACTTCATAGTTTTATACTTTAGTTTGAGTATACTCCTTGTTTAAACCGTTAGCTCTTTGTGATACAATACCCACTAGGAGATAAACCCGGAGATTCCGCTAACAAAAGATAATTTGGATTATCGGGTTTTGTGCGGATGATATCATCATAGTCCAGTGCATGCTATGATCTCTGCCATAGAGAACCAACGGTGAGTATGAGTTATTAGATCGCGAACATATGAGATGATCGCTAAACTCGGGGTACCCCTAAAGTTGGGTTGATAAAGTTTATCAGTACGTTGACTGATTGTCTTCTCAACCAAGATGGAAGAGAATACACACATTGAGGGAGCACGTGGCGGTCATACTTAATGACATATGGTCATGCTTGATGAACATTGAGACGCCTCGCTCAGCTCGATCACTGGATGACAGACGTCGTTGCCAAGTGCAAATGTTATGTCATAGACTATGTCATGCAAGGGGAATCGTTCACCTTCATGGTTCTTGATTACGTTGGAAGTATCAAGAAGATGAAACAGATCGCCGGAAGTCATCGATGATGATGGTGTATATATGATATACATGTTATGAATGTTTTAGCTAAGCAAGTACTCGCAGTAGTGACTAAGTTTTTTAACTAGTCATGTTTTATGAAAACCAGGTTTACTGCTTGAGTAGCTTGAAAGGATGAGGCGACATTGCGTGTTGATAATGGCAGACAAGTTGTTGTGATGGCCATAGACACTCTCCCTCTAGATCTACCATTTGAATAAATTCTTTATGATCGCCTGTTAGTATGATCGTTACAAGTGTGTCTCCTCTAGCGAGACACTTGTTCATACATGATAGTGATAAATTCGTTGTCCTATATTTATGAAGTAATGATCATATGCCGATTTGAATTTAGATGGTAGACGCTCCCACATTCATAATATTAATGCCAAATGATACAAACTTAATAAAGACACCACATATGTGTGACACTACCGTTTAATTCATGTCAATGTTATAGTCAATGCATTAGCTCCATACCGGATGGATCTACAAGTTCTTAGATTTGATCTTTTGACACTTGCAAAATAACTAAGACACCGTTTTCGGAAAACGGGCATATAACTTATTGATAGTCATACATAGAGATGTATGTGGTTCAATGAAGTAATTGACGGGTAGTGGAGACCTTTATTTCGTAAACTTCACTGAACGTTTTGAGTATAGCTTGTTGAGAATCGTGCATATGGGTGTATGTGAATCAATGAAGTACTTTGACGTGTAGTGGAAGTTTTTATTTCATAGACTTCATTAATATTCGAGTAGATATATAGATATCCACTCAGGGAATGTTGGTCTGGAAATTTTGATTCGACCAAACAAGTTTTGAATGATGTAGGAAATAAACTTAACAAGAAAATCAAATTCTCGCGATACAGATCGAGGAAATGAAGATTTGACTTATAATGTTGGCACATCATTGGAAGACTTGTGAGAAGAGTTTCACAAATTACATCGCATGGAACACCATAAGTGTTATGGTATGTTAGGACGTCGTAATTGCACCCTATCGGATAGGGTATGGTAAATAAATCTCTTACCGAATTATTGTGATCATTAAAGTTATATGGTAGGAACGTAACATTCACGTTAGGTATTAGGGAAACCATTTAAATCCATGGAGAGAATACCATATGAGTAATGGCGTGGCTTTTAGCCTGGATTGTCGTTTCAGCAATTTAGTGTTTCGATGTGGTCGAACCTAAAATGGATTAATCTTTGTAGTGTACCGTACCTAAAGAGTTAGTTGGGTACATGTCTCACGACATAGGCAAAATCGTTGCCGGGATATACCTTGCGAAAGAAATAGTTTCTTGTCCAAGGGTATAAGTGAGAAAGAAAGTAGAGCAAGACGAATTTGATGAACTTTCTCTCCAGACATCAGAGTGGCGCAACCGAAAGTGTTTTCGGTGACATGCTCCACAGCTTGAAAAAGCCGATGATACAAGATCATGATGCTCTGAGCTCATACTAAGAACGTAGGCGTACGAGGTTGGGTTTCACACTGTGTGTTACGACAATCTTGTTATGAAGGTCATATTAATGGAATATGACATACCTACGAACTACGAAAAAGATATGGTAGACCTAAGTCTGAGAAATGGCTATGAGTCATTTATGATCCGAAATAAAATCCATGTACGATTACCAGGTAATGACTTGGAAGATCTTCTTGATTGCATCTAGGATGTTAATATAATATGTAATTTAATGAGAGAATAGACATTGAGAAGGATCGATTTGTCGTGAAACAGTTCCGACATATTCAAAAGTTGACCACATGAGAGTTTGTCTCAAGTGGCGAAGCCTAAATCTATTCTGGGTCGTTTAGCAATTACTATAATTTTGAATGAGAAATTGATAGATGGATAAGGAAACCATGTTTCTTAATAGTGTCATTAAGAAAGAGTTGTGATCAATACAAAAATGGTTTGGTGATCCTAAGGATGCTAAACATGTATGCAAACTTCAGTTGTCCATTCATGGGCGGAAGCAAGCATATCGGAGCTAGAATCTTCACTTTGATAATGTGATCAAAGGATTTTGGAGTTGTCCAAAATAGTTGAAGAAACTTGCATTTGCAAAGAAGTGAGTGGGAGCTAAGTAGCGTTTCTTGATCTTATATGCGGAAGGCATATTTGAGTGGGAGCTAGGTGTCATTCGTGATTTTGTATGTAACGACATATTAAATGACACAGATCCTCTAGTAGAGTGTAAAGGATTATTTAAGTGATTAAATTTTTTATGAAATGAAGTTAGGAGTATTAGGCATCTGTTTTATAATTGTATAGATCGTAAGGGGCTTAATAACATTAAGTCGGAATATTTCCTAAGTTAAGATTCTGAAGTGTTTCAGAATAGAACAAGCGAAGAAAGAGGTTCTTACTTGTATGACTAGGTAAAATATTAAGTTTATCTTGGCATTTTCAATGAAAGAAAATGATGTTCGACATTCTCTATGTATCAGACATAGAGTCTATCAGACTGAAAGCTCGACTTGGTGTGACCCGAGTTCTTGGTTGAAAAACAAGTTCTAGAGTGATCCCTGTGTGGATCAATGAACAAACGTTAAGTAAATTTTTCAGTGTCTATGAGAACTGAAGATATGTTTTCTAGTAAAGGGTAAGAGTGGAAAGACAACTTGCCGTAAAGCGGTTACGATGATGCAAGTTATGACACTGACCCATACGACTAGAAATCTCATATAGGAGATGTCCTTTATTTTGAAGATAGACGTGGTTAGGTTGCGAAGTCGCATAAATGCACTATCACATAATATACATAGGTATAGAAATATATCGCGACATCAGAAGTAGCAAGTGTGATTGGACTGAGCAGTTTTCTGAGCGTAGGTGGTCCCCTTAATAGATCTCTTAGACTTTTAAGGCCCATGCTACACGAATGCTCTAGTATCACTCCATCCACTAGGATATATTTCAACGCCATCGTAAGATACAGGTTAATGTCAAACTAGGTGACATAGAAGTGTTGCAAAAAACATATAGATCTCAATGTGTGAGATCTATTTGCTGTATTCCTCTTCCGGGGGGTGAGCAAGCACCAAGATGCTATGGGTGTTGAGCTTTTACCAAGTTGTAAACTAGATTAAGTGTTACTCTAGTGCAAGTGGGAGACTGAAGGGAATATGCCCTAGAGGCACTTAATAAACATAGTTTATTGACAATATCCCAATTGTTCATTATGTGTTTTATACCATGCTATAACTGTATTAAGCGGAAACATTAATACAACTGCGGTAGATAAACAACCAGGTTCCTAGTAGCCTTTACTAAGGGGGTGTTTGTTTGGGCTGTGGCTTGCTGGCTGTGCAGCTGTGCAGAGAAAGCTGCTGTGTAGGGAAAGCTGCTTTTCTGAGTGTCACCGTTTGGCAATTTGTCTGGCTTTCCAACTGTGAGTTAATCAATTGTCTGAACTACCCCTTTCAGAGTCCAGTGGTCATAAGACATATGAATTTATCAATATAGAAGAATACCATACCATGAGTACACAACTTTAAACTAAACAAATATTTAAAAGGACATAGATTTTTCCAAAATGCATATCCGTCCATTACACAAATAAATTATGTTCCATAATAAATATAGATGTATCCATACTACATATGAATGAAGACACACATAGCTAGCTAGCACAAATCGATCATCATCTTCTTCTCGCATTGAACACCGCGGTTGCAGTGTTTCACGTCTTGTTTTCATGTCATTGGTGTTTGTTCCACTCAGAGCAATATCATCAACTACTGTTGTAGTAGTAGTTGTTGTTGACTGCCTCTTGACCTTAGGGATGTAATTCTCATCCGCATCACATCGATCAAATTGTTTGTCACGTAACTGTGAGTCCCTAATAAAATTGTGAAGCGCTAAGCAAGCAAGGATAATCTTTGTCTGTGTATCCAACCCATAAGAAGGAATATACTTTAAGATGTGCCACTTGTTTTTCAATATACCAAAGACGCGCTCAATAGCATTGCGAAGCGATGAGTGTAGATAGTTGAAAAGCTCTTCCCTTTGTGTTGGTCGTCCTTCTCGACGAAAATCTGGTATATGGTATGTGTGGGTCTTAAAAGGAGCTAGGAATCCCTTCCTATTTGGATAACCAGAATTCACAAGGTAGTATGTATCTGTACATAACAACAATTTTGAATAATCAAAATCAACTAAAATAAAAGCATACAGTAGATGTGAATACACAAAATCAATTTGTATAGAAGTTATTAGATAAAAAATAGAGAAAATTACCACCGGGAGGGGTCGGGAATTCCATAGGATACTTCTCGATGCTCCGTTGGAGAATGCGTGTATCATGTGCTGAACCGGGCCATCCAGCAACAACAAATGTGAATCTTAGATCAAAGTCACATATCACCAACATATTCTGTGATGTGTAACCATGCCTTCCAGTGTGGTTAACCTTCTCATCTTCATCGACTTCAACATGAATGTGTGAGCCATCTATGGCGCCAATGGCATCTTTGAAATGAGGCCAAAAGCGTGCATCTTGGAGTCTTGGATGCACATCCGTGAAATTTCGATCTACTGGCTTTATGTTATCCTTACCCAATTTGTACAAGCAATTCAAAACCATATGAAACTTTCTATGTATTGTTTCGGTTGAACGACTAAAATGGTTCTCAACTTGTCTAAATGATTGTGGCCCTGCAACCATCCATAAAAACATCTTCCAGCAATATTGGAGTTTCACTGCCATCTCCTGTCTGCTCTCTAGGAATGGCTACTGATTCTCCAGTGACATGTGCCTTCCTAAACATAACATCTTGCTGCTCCAAATTGGCTGGTGGTCCATTCCTAAACTTTGCATGATCATGCCGAATCTGAAAATAAGAATATAATGGGTACATGAGTCCAATTATTACTAGCAACAATATTCATAGAAAAACAAAGATGTGAAAACTTACAAGAAGGTGATTCTTCCAGCAATCATCATCTGCATCCATAGTTCTTGTTTCAGGATCCCAGCCTAGCCCAGTTGCATTTTGCAATTCCATCCACCACGTGTAATCCTTTTTTAACTGATCCCATTTGTTCTTGAATTGTTTCTTCACTAATTTCTCTCCTATCTTCTCGAAAAATTTGGTCTCGAGATTAACATAACCTTTTCTACTCAAGCAACCCCCATCTCTGTTGTTCTCGTTCACTTCTTCCATACAAATGTCACAAAAAACTCTAGTGCGGTATGCATACCAAATAGCCTTCGACATTGCACAAGAGTACCAAGCTATAACAAGAAACTACATAATTACTACACCAGTAGCACAAACAGATGGTAGCCAAATCTTTAGCATATAGCAAATGAGAAATTCGAGCTCATATTTACAACACTAGCATACCAAGTAACAACACAATTTTAGCTACAACTTTCAGCACTACCACACAAAAGAACATCACGAATTTGAGCAGGGTGCCATACCTTTCCTAGGAAAGCAGAGAAGAGGTTGGCCGGAGGGGTTGAGCTGGGGCCGGAGGAGTTGAGTTGGGGCCGGGGACGGACGAGCTCGGCGGCGGGGACGACCGGGAGGAGATGGCGGTGAGCTCGGGTGCGGAGGAGATGAGCTGGGGCCGGGGACGGACGAGCTCGGCGGCGGGGACGGCCGGGAGGAGATGGCAGCGAGCTCGGGTGAGGAGATCCGGAGGCGGGGAGGTGGCCGACGTCGGGGATGCGCCGCTCGCCGGCGGGAGCGTAGACGCGAGCTGGGGGCGGGGACGGACGAGCTCGGGTGAGGAGACCCCGGGAATGGGGCCGGCGGAGCTAGTAGATCCGGAGGCGGGGAGGTGGCCGGCGTCGGGGATGCGCCGCTTGCCGGCGGGAGCGCAACGGCGAGCTGGCGGCGCTGCGCAGTCGCGTGCGTGCGTGCGTGCCAACCCTAGCGATGCCGAACGGGTGAGGAGAAAAAGAGAAAGGAAAAAAAGAATAGGAATCGGGCTGGAGATGGAGCTGCTCCCCTCGGTGACATTCTCTCGTAAATTTCGTCAGCAAAATGTCCATATACAAAAACGCTTCGAGCCCCTTTGCGGGAAGCTGCGGAAATCACCTCCGGAGGTGCTTTCTAATTTGTGCATATTTCCCTCCTGGCTTTGGCAAAGCCCACAGCCAAAGCACCCCCGTTTGGTTCGTTTGGGGTGCTTTTTCCACTGGAAAGCTGCTAAAAGCCCAAACAAACACCACCTAAGACTAGTTTCGTTGCGCGATTGATGATCGAGGTTTTCCGTTCATAGGGCATGGCGCCGGTCGGCAATGGAAGTCATATCGTTGGCTGAACGATGTGATGGACATACCCAATATTTATAGGACATAGTCATTACGCTTTAATACCGTGAGACCAACTCTTATTGTTATTCCTGGAAGATACTTTGATTGCACCAAACGTCGTATCTTATTTAGTATGACAATAACGGTGATAATTTTGGGTATCGGAAGGGGGTAGTTGAGACGAGGGGTCAACAACGGGATTTGTCAGTCCGCATAGCCGGATAGATACTCTAGGGCCCACTCGATGAGATTATGTCAAATGAGTTTGCAAACATGTGACTAGGTCACCAGCTGACATAATATCATAGACAATTAGAAGATAGCAATGTCGGTAACGAGATCATGCTAGGTATGGAGATATCTGAGAATGATGCTCGGACGCGCTAAGTATCGACATGACAAAGGGTTTAAGACTAGACGTCCAGGTTTGATAGATGAAAGTCATTCGTTATATCACATGGATTAATTCATGGGTCCAGGCCTATGAGTTATTCATTGATCGGAGAGGAGTCTCGATCATGTCTGTTATTATATCGAACCGCTAGGGTAACACACTTAAGGAGTTTCGACAAGATAACCGGAAAGAAAATAGATCACCGGGAACGTCCGGGGAATGGTCCGATGAAGATCGGGCAGCGATGAAATAGTTTTCGGAGCTAGAATAAATTATATATAATATGTTTGATATTAATTAGTGTAATTAATGTTTAAATATGATTTTATATATTTATTTTCGAATTTATTTAGTCTGATTACCCTAAATGGGCCTTCTGGTCGAAAGAAAGCCCATAAGGGGGAAAACCCTCAAGGGGAAATTCGGTGGGGGGCTTGGCCGGCCTAGGTGGGCCAAATGGGGCCCACCTAGGGCTGGCGCACCCTCCCTAGCCGCACCAAGGCTGTGGGATGGTCCCACATTGCCTGGCTAGGGAGGTTGGCTCCCCCCGGGAGCCTATATCGGTCTCGTGATTCACCAATTAATTCCCTAATTCTCTCCCGATCTCGTGATTCCCTTTGTCGGAGTTGCGCTGAGTAGAGAAGGGGGATCTCTTCCACCATAGCCAGCTGCCGTGCTGCTGGTGTTCCGGTCCAAGTCTTCCGCTGCTCGTCCTATACTAGAGCTTCGGAGGCCGTCGTCTCCACCGTATGTGTGTAACGCCCTGCGAGGTGTTGCGCGAGCGGTGCTCGGAGGCCTACTTCCTCGCACCCGACCTCGAGGTCATCTTCGTCGTGTCGAGTTCTTCGCGACCTAGAGGTCGGCTACGTCGTCTTCGTCGTCAACGCTTGTGCGGGAGCGTAATCCCCGCTATTCGGTCTACGAGGGTATGTATTCCGATCTCCGCCGTACTTCTATATCTGCATAGTGTAGATCTTGACTAGTTTAAGAATATCGTTGCTAGGAATTTTTTTGTTTTCTGCCTGCGATCCCCTTCAAGAAGGGCGGGGCGAACGTCTGGAGCAGGTGAGGGCAGTTGCGTCATTTCATGCCTACATGCCAGTCTCAATTTCCATCCCCTTCTGCCACTCCTCGCCAAAGCTTCTTCCTTTCCGCCGGCAAGAAGCCTCCTTCCCCTTCCTCATCGAGCAGCGCGGCAAGTAGGATGTCGATCCCTCCGTGCAGGCTTGTCCTCTTCGACTCGGTCGGCTGCACGCCGCCGCGGGTGATGCTCGCACTGGCCGGTGCTCGCCTGCCGCCAAGGGTGCGCCCCGTGGTGGCACTCGCCATCGTGGAGGATAGCCGTCGCGACGGCTACCACGCGGGATCGGCCAGATTCACCATCTTCACAGCGGGGATTGCCGCGCGTGGACCATGTCTCGGTGTCGTGCACACCGTCGTCGCGCCCGGCCGCCGTCTCCGCACGGAGTGCCACGGCGTTGCTCACGCGGCCTCCGCCTTCACGGACGTCGCGACCAACTATTTACAGAAAATCTATATCCATTATTCACGGACGAAGCAGACAAAATTGCAGCTCATCTATTTATATGTTGCATATATGTGATCATATATGTATTGATGAAAATAATATTGTCACTTTCTCATTTTTCTATTATTTAATTATTGTTACATTTCCCGATGTTAGTATCTTGGTTCCCCTTTATTGACCCTGCATCTCAATTTATATTAAACTTTTTTAATAAATATTTTATTCATGGTTAGCAAAATTAACACAAATGTAATGTAATGAACTATTAAATTATATTAGTGGTTATAGATCCTTAATGTTAAATCATATATTGCAACATGATTCATGTTATTTGTCACTATTATCATATTTTATTTGATACTTCACTAGATCGCTCAACATATTGAGTTATCCTAAACATAAAAGAATGTCGAGTATTTGTATGTATCCACTGAAAATTTGATATGATTGAATATGTTGTTAATAGTACGAAAGTGTAAGTTTCTAACAAATATCTTGACAGGGTTTTCTAGAATTTATGTGTTTATAACAAAACTCCATTGTATAACATGAATATAAGTAGTATGGTCGGGTATCTCATATCTTTGTTCCATTTTATACTCATTGTATCATTTGTGATTTGGGGTCGGTTTGTCTCATATGTGTGTGATTAATTCCGATTATGGAGAACTAATTTGGACCGGTTCATGCTATACTAATTGCGCATAGCATGATGATTCTTTCATTTTTTTCCTCACTAAGAAAATTGATATTACCTAGCGCTTTATTAACTATGAGTAATGTGTTCTCTATTTTCTTAGTAATGTCTAATTTTATGTGCGATTAACTTGCTTGACCAAGAACCATTTTAAATCTCTGTTGTATGATGTCACCCACTAAAAAAAACAAAAATCAGTTGCAACCATGGGAATGATAAAATAAAACGTCATACTAAATCAGGCTCTCACGAAGCATCAGATATTTGGGTCGAATTAATGAGCGGTCAACTGTAAGGACAGCAAAGTGATAAGTATCATTGGGTGTGTCTAGATTTGAGGTTTGATATGTCATATGTACAAATACTGATACCATACACCTAATTTTTACAAATGATGATACTGCATACATTTTGTAACACAGGTACATAGATGACATCATGACAAGCCATAATCATGGAAGGAGATGTATGCTAAACTCAGTTGGTAGATGGTAACGTCCTAAAAACCGCACTAGTGTTTGACGGTGGCAAAATCGCCCAGCAAGAGATGGTTCACGACGCTGAGGCGACCCGGACCTAGCGCCGCCGCCGCCACCAAACCCACCGCCTCCCTGCCTCCGTCTGGCTCCCCCCTCGCGACTGCCCGCCCCGACCATGCCCTACTTTCTCTGAGCTGGTCCCCGTCCGCCTGCCTTGCTGCAACCGGCTTCGAGCTCCTGTTCGATTTCTTTTCCTCGCCAAATCCGGTGAGTTGCAACTCCTTCCTCGCCGGTTACGACCAGCGGTGGTGTTATTTTTTTTATTCTGGTGGTGACTTGAGGCCCGGATTCGGCTCCTCTCACCGATCCCGCATCTGTGTTAGGAGAAGCTCGATGGCTGCTTTGAAGGGGGAAAATCTGCTGGAGCAGGAGGCAAAGGAGAAGGAAGAGGGTGTAAATTCCATGATGGGGCGTCTCAACCTGCTTGCCGATGAAACGGAGGTTGTGGACATGAGCGATGACGAGGAGCAAGACGGTGCTGCGCCGGTGAAATGGGCTCTGGTTGGGAAGGTTCTCTCCCCCAATGTCGTGCACATCCAGTCCATCCGGGCTGCGATGCATCCTGCGTGGGGTAATCCGCGGGGCCTTCACATCAGACCGGTTGGTGACAATGTTTTTGTAGCTGAACTCGGGACGAAGGCCAACAGGGACAGGGCGCAGGAGGGGTCACCGTGGATGGTAAATAGGAACGCCGTTCTTCTCCATGACTTTGATCCCTGCCTCAGGCCGTATGATATCAAGTTTGACTCAATGATTGTTTGGGCAAGAATTGTTGATCTCCCTTTTGAATGGATGAATGACAAGAAAGGACTGAAAATTGCAAGGCTTCTTGACAAGCGGTGCACGGTGGATGTTGATGAATTTGGGGAGGCGTCGGGCACCTTCTTGTGGGAACGTGTTGCGATCCCAATTAATCAGCCTCTCCGGCGATGGGTGACAGTGAGAAGGGCCAGCACTGATGTCAGCTTCAATCTTCAATACGAGAAGCTTCCTTTTTTCTGTTTCAGCTGTGGGATGATTGGGCATGGTGAGCTTGAGTGCAAGACTCCAGCTGTGAGAGATGTCGCAGGAAAACTTCCCTTTGATAGAGGCTTGAGGGCTCCTGAAGACAGAAGAAGGAGGCCGCAATCCTTTGGTCAGGCAGCTGCTTCTGCATCTTGGAATAGCGACTCCAAAGAGCGTGGGGGTGGCAGAAGAACACCTGGTCCAGGCTCAGCCACCAGCAGGACTTCAGAGGATGCTGATGGATTGAAGACGGGAGAGCATGTGGTCAATTCCCCTCCTGCAAAGGCCTTGAGTGAGAGCAAACAGACTACAATTTCGGAACTTGCCCGAAAACTGTTCCCAGGTGAAGGCTCCCAGGTGTAGCTGCTGAAAAAGAGGAAGCCGGGTGAGGGCATCGAGGGCTTTGTTGGGTCTGTTGCTGAAGGAGATCTGATTGAGCATATCGACAATGACATGTCCCTGACAATTGTGCCTGCAAGTGGGTCAATGTTAATGAGAAATGATGTTTCTGCTACTGGCTTTGACACAGGGCAAGGAAACGAGAAGAAACTAAGGTGTGACATGGATAGAAATAACCTTGGCCCTACGGGGGGCAAATCAGACGCGGGGCTGCCATTTCAGCCTGTAGTGATCAATGAAAGCTATTTCTTACAATGGTCGAGGGCTTGGGAACCAGCCGGCTGTTCAGGGCCTTCAAGATTTATGTAAGGCAGAAGATCCTGATGTTCCCTTCTTGTCGGAAACTAAGCTGGACAAGGAGGGTATGAAGCGAATCAAGGTTTTGTTAAACATGCAACATATGGAGGTGAAGAACTGTGAAGGCCGGAGTGGGGGATTAGCCCTGCTCTGGAAGCAAGATGTCAATTTGGTGGTTAGCCCGGAGCCGTAGTCGGGGGCAAAAGAAAAGACTTGGAAGCTTTTACGCATTCTCCATGGCCAGTCCTTCCTGCCATGGATGTGCTTTGGAGACTGCAGTGAAATTTTGTTTGCTAGTGAGAAGCAAGTAGGTCAGCTGAAGAAGCAGGCCTGCATGGACAAATTTAGAATGACTTTGGAGTTTTGTGAGCTTGAGGATCTTGGGTTCGTTGGTGACCCATACACCTGGCGCAACCACAGTCACCGCGCCGACCTCTACATCAAAGAGAGGTTGGACAGGGCTGTGGCAAATCTTGAGTGGAGGACCCATTTTCCGGCCTACAAAGTCATAAATGGGGATCCTAGGCATTTCGATCATAGGCCCGTCATTGTTATTTTGGATCCTGACCCCTTCTTGTGTTCTCATAATGGGGTGAGGGAACAACCCAAATTCAAAGCCTCCTGGCTTGAGGAAGATCAATGCGAGGAAGTGGTGCATAACGCCTGGCACCTTGCCTTTTTATCTGGCGATGTGGCTATTGCTGATGCAATTAGAAAAGTGGGAGCTGAGCTTCAGTCCTGGAGCAATGAGGTCCTAGGCGATCTCCAAAATCGCATAAAAAAGGCAAAAAAGGATCTCAATCGGTGTAGAAAGCGTGCTATCTCCCAGGAGCAGGTCTCTCTGGAACAGAGGCTCAGATATAAGCTGGAACGTCTTCAGGATTAAAAAAAACACTTTTTGGAAGCAAAGGGCGAAGGCCCATTGGCTGCAGGATGGGGATAAAAACACAAGCTTTTTCCATGCCCGGGCCTCGGAGAGAAGAAAAGTTAACTCTTTGAAGAAGCTTAAGTCTGATGATGGTGTTTTGGTTGAGGGGGAGGAGAACTCAGAGTCTTCATCGCCGATTATTATCAAAATCTCTTCACTTCCAGCGCTGGTACTCGGGAAGCGGAGCTCCTTAAAGCTGTCCCTTCTGTCGTTACCGCGGAGATGAACACTTTCCTGAGAAGACCCTTCAATGTGGACGAGATCAAGATCGCTCTTGATTCCATGGACGACCTCAAAGCTCCTGGCCCGGATGGGATGCCGGCAATCTTCTACAAAAGATTTTGGGATCTTGTTGGGCCCAAGGTGCAGCAAGAAGTTTTGGGTGTCCTGAATGGGGGCTCTATCCCTCCTGGTTGGAATGAGACCGTGATTGTTTTGATTCCAAAAGTTCTAAATCCCGAGCGCATCAAGGACCTAAGGACAATTAGTCTTTGTAATCTGGTCTTCAAAATCGTCTCCAAGACAATTGCTTGTCGGCTAAAAGTGGTCCTGGACGACATCATCTCTCAAAGCCAAAGTGCCTTCGTGGCAGGGAGGCTTATTACTAACAATATTTTGTGGCTTATGAAACAACTCACTTCATGCATCTGAGGAAAGGTGGCAGGGATGGTCTTGCTGCTGTGAAACTAGATATGAGCAAGGCCTTTGACCGAGTGGAATGGTCTTTTTTGAAGAATCTAATGCTAAAGCTGGGTTTCAACTCTCATTGGGTTAATCTAGTGATGAACTGCATCACTTCTGTCTCTTACAGAGTGAAGGTAAACAAGAGTCTGACTGAGATTATTACCCCACAGTGTGGGCTAAGGCAGGACTGCCCCCTTTCCCCTTATCTCTTTATTCTGTGCGCTGAGGGACTCTCCGCCCTTTTCAAAAAGGCCGAGGATGATGGCTCTTTGCATGGTGTGCAGGTCTCCCCAGCTGCCCCACACATCAACCATTTGTTTTTCGCGGATGACTCTCTTATTTTCTTGAAAGTTAATGATTCTTGTGCCAGGAAGCTCTAGGACATTCTCGCTCTCTATGAGGATGCATCGGGCCAAGTTGTGAACAAGGAGAAGTCTGCCATTATGTTTAGCAAAGGCACCGCCGCTGCTGTGAAGAGAAAATTCAAGAATATCCTCCATATTGCTGATGAGGCTTTCTCGGATCGCTATCTAGCCCTGCCAGTCCATCTTGGCAGGTCGGTCTCCACTGCTTTTGGCTATCTAAAAGAAAGAATCTGGAAGAAGATCCAGGGTTGGAAGGAGAAGTTCCTTTCGGGCTGGTAAGAAAATTCTGATAAAAGCGGTTGCCCAGGCAATTCCCACTTATGCCATGTCTTGCTTTGATATTACGAAGTCCTTCTGTGATGATGTCAGTTCTATGGTCCGTCGTTATTGGTGGAACAATCAAGCGGATGATCGCCACCACTGGCTGAGCTGGACTTGTCTCTCTAGAGCCAAATGTGAGGGAGGTTTGGGTCTCCGTGATCTCCACCTATTCAATTTGGCAATGTTAGCAAAGCAAGGATGGAGACTGAAAGGATCGGTATGACACCTAGAGGGGGGGTGAATAGGTGCTAATTCAAATTTTAGTTCTTTTTCAAATTAGGCTTGACACAAAAGGTAAATTCACTAGATATGCAACTAAGGTGAATTACCTATATGACAAGCTAGAAACTAAGCAAGATATAATAAGGCGATAAATAAGGATAGAAGTAACCGAAGTGAAAGCACGAGACGACAAGGATGTATTCCCGAGTTCCTCCCTAAAAGGGAGTACGTCTCGTTGGAGAGGTGTGAACCAACACAATGGTTCAACGGCCACAAAGGCCTCACCCTAATCTCCGGTGAACCGCACCACAAAGGTTTGGTCCACTTTCCACTATCGGAATCCTTCGAGGCGGAATCCGGAGCCTTTACAACAACGATTCGGGGCACGACCCACAAAGGGCTTGGGGGCTCCCGAACAGCTACGATCTGTCACAAAGATAAAAGGTAAGTTCAACAATGGGCTAGGTTTCCTAGTGGAAGCCCTAGCAAGTGTTCCCTCAAATGAATGAGGGGGAAATGAAGAACGGCTCGGTGAAGATGTAGATCGGGGCCTTCTCCTTCAATCCTCCAAAGATCAACGAGTTTGGATGGGGGGATTGGGAGATCTTGGGATTCTTGGCTTGCAACAATGGAGCTCCTCCTTTTTAGGTCAAGCACATTTCTGGAGGAAGGAGGAGGGGTATTTATACCCCTCCAAAGATGTAGCCGTTGCAGCCAAACCCCAGGCCGGAAACTCCGGCCCTAGTGGCCGGAAACTCCGGCCAGGGGCGGAAACTCCGGCCTAGGGAGGCCGGAAACTCCGGGGGCCACCAGGGGATGAACACCAGATCTTCAATCTGAACTTGGACATCTTCGAGATACACGAGGCCGGAAACTTTGGCCTGGGGCGGAAACTCCGCCCCCCACCAGGGGCTGAGCACAACTTCGGCAACTGAGCATCGGAGAAGATTCCGGTCCTCAGGGACCGGAAACTTCAGGCAGGGGCGGAAACTCCGGCCCCCTGGACCGGAAACTCCGGCCCCCACCAGGGGCTGAGCACACTTTCAGTGCTGTCTCTTTTTCTCCTCTTTTGGTGCTGATGCATCTGAAGAGTTCCTAGATTATCCTGCATTACTTAACACCAACTTAATACATCCACATGTTGTTAACTAACACACAAAACACAGAGATCATAGAAATGTTCTTTCAATCTCCCCCTTTTTGGTGTTAGATGACAACATATGGATTTGCAATAACAGTAATTTCACTAACAAGTAATGATAGCTGAAAGAGCTCCCCCTAGATGTGTGCATCAAGAAAATTTTGCTTTCGAATGCACGTGCACACATATAGAGGCAAATTCGAACAACAACTTGCAAGTACGAAAGGTAGGCAATACATTTCACAAATAAGACATACCTTGTGCACAAAACTGAAGATATTAACCCCATATAACCAAGGCACAATAGTAGTCTCAACCACATAATATAAGAAATCCACATGACTTACACACACATAGTTCATGTCAAAGAGAAGGCAAATGAGTTCGAAATTCAAATAACATAACAAGGACACAAGCGCAATAAAATGATAGAGGCACATGCTTGTGTCCCAACCCATGCAAATCCCGGAGAGAACCTAATAGAACTACTTCTCCCCCTTTGGCACCGAGACACCAAAAAGGGGAAAAGAGCATAACTAACGGGCCCATGAAGATCACTCGGTGTCTTCATCCATGTCGTCATCTTCTTCGTTGTCGTAGTCCTCATCGGAGAGGTTCATTGGAGCCTTGCCGTGGTTGTGAGACGAGGTAGGAAAGGAGGTCACATCCGAATAATCAGCCCAAGGAAAGACATCCTGATTCCATTGCTCAATAGGGACCGTGTCAGACGAAGATGAGGAAATGATGGGAATGCCAGCTTCATCTTCTTCCGGAGGAGGAGTAACATTTCCATTGTTCATTTTGCGCATCTCCTTGATCATCCAGTTTTGGTTGCTCAAAATGTGTTTCTCTCTCACATAAGACCCATGATTCTCCTTGTGAATAGCAACATCCATGCATAACAGTTTCCTCTTCCACCAAGAGAGCTTGCTAAATTCTGCGTTTACCTTGGCCTTCCCTTGAAGACTAGTGGGGGGGTCGGCATTCTTGCTTCTCCTCTTAGGTAAGGGAGCGTCCTCTTCATCACTAGTTTGGGGAGGAGGTGCATGAGAGGATGAAGCTTGCTTTGTGTGCTTGGAGAGAATATGGAGAGTACCCTTGGCATGCTTGATGAAGGTAGAGCGATCAAGTGTGGGCACTTTGGAGAGAATGAGCTTCATCACATAGGGAGCATAGAGTGGATTCTTGTGCTCGAAAATGGCCCAATGCATCTCGCACTTAATGAAATCCATCACATCCACCTCTTGGCCACGGCACTCCGGACCGGCTTGAAGGACCCTGTAAGCATGGTAGAGTAGGTTGACAAGGCCTCCTCGAATAGCATCCACATTCCCGGCTTGAGGAGCAAGGTTGAGCCGAACCATGCGGAGGAAGATGTTGAAGGTGGGAAGGAGGTCTTGATTAGAGCCCACAGAAGAAGCAACGGAGTAAAGAGGGCGCAAACGGCTCTTGTTATATGCAGTCCCTTCCACATGCATCCTCATCCCAACTGGAGTAGTGGACCCCTTGAAGTCATAGCCCAGAGCGGTTGCAAACTCCACAAAGTTGGAGGTGCACCTGATAGGTCCAGTCATCCACGTCATAGTGACATCCTCATCGTTGTCAAACACCACCGTGGCAAAGAACTGCTGCACAAGCTGAATATCATAATCCTGCTGAGTGTAAGAGATGAGCTTTTCCAGACCAAGCTTCCTAGCAATCCAAACAGCCTCCCGAAAGTATGCTTTCTTGTTCAGCGCCTCAAGATCCAGAATCTTCTGTTCACAGACTGCGTGCTTCTCAATCCGGGCATAAAACTCCTGCATAATCAGCTGTTGCTCCCTCCTTGGGAAATTGGGGTCGGTGGTGTTGGGAGGCAAGTCATAGAACTGTTGTGACCTCATACGACGGAACTCTAGCTTCCCCATACCCAGAACGGTGGTCAAAGAGTCAAAATGGGCTTGCTCGGCCTCTTCTTCATTATCAAAACCACCAAGTTCAGCTTGTCTAGTGGCCTCCTCATCAATAGTGCTCTGCTGTCTCATGCGGCCACTGCTGCTATCAAATATAAGTTTGTCCCTTGTTTGAGCTCTTTCTTTTCTTGAAGCAAGGAGCGGATTCCGAGTGACCACCTTTTTCCTCTGACCTGTGAAACAGAGAGTACAAGGACAGCATGGAGATAAGGTTGCATGTCCAAGAAAGCCAAAAGGAGAAAATCAAAAGTGTCAGAATTTCTCTCAGACATGAGCTAGACCGGAGTTTCCGGCCACAGGGGCGGATATTCCGGTCCACACCGGAGATTCCGGTGCATGAGGGACCGGAGTTTCCGCCCTGTGGCAGGAAAACTGAAATCCAGTTCAAATCTAAGGAAAAAATGAGCACAACTAATTTTCTAGAGATTGAAATGCCACCACTAGGGTTCTACACCATGCAGCACAGGCAGAACTTCTCTCAAAACAAGATCTAGAGTGAAAACCTAGAGAGAGAGAAGAAAAACCTTTACCCGACATGGTGGAGGTCAAATGCGGGGGAGAAGGATCCCTAGCACTTGTACGGAGGAGGGGCCGGTGGCACGGCGGATTCCGGCGGCGGGGAGCGGCCGGAGGGGTCCTCGGAGGCGGCGGCGGCGGCTGGGAGAGGTGTGGGGGTCGGGGTGTGTGGGGAGTTGTGGGACAACTCCTCACCCCGATCCCCTTTTAAGATCCCAGCGAAACTGCCCAGACCGGAGTTTCCGGCCCTAGACACCGGAGACTCCGGCCTTGGCCAGAGATTCCGGTTCTAGGGGCGGAAACTTTAGTCAGACCGGAGTCTCCGGCCTGGAAGACCGGAGTTTCCGGTCCCACCGACTCCAAATTCCAGGTTTTTATGTGTTTTGGACATGCAAAGGCAAGAGGAACAGTTTTTAAGATGAGGTAGACCTGGGATAAGACAAATGGTCACTGGAGATGGAACCATGCACTCAAGTTTGGTAAGAAACAACAAAAACGACATTAAGAAGCAACGCTTGAGTGCATTTTCCATAAGAGCAAGAATGAAAACAAAGAAAACATGATAACACCACAAGAGTATCAATTCTTCACAAAGGAGAAGTTGGTGGCCAAGGCCACCATGTATGAGATTATGTGGTGTGATACCGCGAAGATATATCTTGGGTTCACCGCCATTACTCAACATTTAGGCTCACAATTCATAAGAATGAACAAAATGAGACGAAAACAATTCTTACTATTGGCATAATGGGGGGAGGAGAAGTCCAATAGATTAGGACAACACTCCCCCTATGTCCATGCCTACACCTAGACCAAAATAGAAAGTTGAGATAGAGGTGTGCATGCAAGGTAGTCAACCAATGCTCCTAGAATCCACGATATTTAGCTCATGCCTCAAAAAGGTGAACCGTGCTTCGTCAAGTGGCTTGGTGAACATATCGGCAAGTTGAATCTTCGTTGGAATATAACCAAGCTCAATGTCACCCCGGTTGATGTGATCTCGAATAAAATGATAGCGAATCTCAATATGCTTCGTTCTTGAGTGCTCCACGGGGTTGTGACCAATCTTGATAGCACTTTCATTGTCACATAAAAGAGGCACTTTGTCACAAAGGACACCGTATTCCTTTAAAGTTTGCCTCATCCAAAGTAATTGAGTGCAAGCACTAGCGGCCGCCACATACTCGGCTTCGGTGGTAGATAAGGATATGCAATTTTGCTTCTTGGAGGACCAACTCACCAAAGATTTCCCAAGGAATTGACATGCACCGGAAGTAGACTTCCTATCATCCTTGCAACCGGCCCAATCTGAATCCGTGTAACCGGCAAGAGAGAAGTTGGACCCCCTAGGATACCACAAACCAAACCTTGGGGTATAAACCAAATATCGGAAGATTCGATTCACCGCTATCAAGTGACTTTCTTTAGGAGCCGCTTGATACCTTGCACACACTCCTACACTCAACACAATATCGGGTCTAGATGCACAAAGATAAAGCAAAGAACCAATCATAGAGCGATAGAGTTTTTGATCGACATCTTTACCCTTTGGACTAAGTTCAAGATGGCATTTGGTGTCCATAGGAAACCTCTTCTCTTTTGCATCTTGCATCTTGAACCTCTTGAGCATGTCTTGGATGTATTTGGCTTGAGAGATGAAAGTCCCTCCACTTAATTGCTTGATTTCAAAACCAAGAAAGAATTTCAACTCTCCCATCATGGACATCTCGAACCTATCCGTCATAAGCTTTCATTGAAAGCTTTGTTAGATGAGCCAAAGATAATATCATCAACATAAAGTTGACATATGAAAAGCTCCCCTTTTACCCTCTTTGTGAAGAGAGTGGGATCGATTTGCCCCACTTCAAAGCCACGGTCTAGCAATAGCTCTCTTAGGTGCTCATACCAAGCTCGAGGTGCTTGTTTGAGACCATAGAGGGCCTTATCAAGCTTGTAGACATGGTTTGGGAAGTGTGGATCCTCAAATCCCGGTGGTTGCTTTACATATACCAACTCCTTTAAGGGACCATTAAGAAATGCACTCTTCACATCCATTTGTTGCAACTTAAAATTAAAATGAGATGCATAGGCAAGTAGGATACGGATGGACTCAAGACGAGCCACGGGAGCATAGGTCTCTCCAAAATCAATGCCTTAAACTTGAGAGTATCCTTGAGCTACCAATCTCGCCTTGTTCCTTACAACCATTCCATGCTCATCTTGCTTGTTCTTGAATATCCACTTGGTGCCAATAACATTGCGGCAATCCTTTGGCTTTTCTACTAGATTCCATACTTTGTTGCGCTTGAAGTTGTTGAGTTCTTCATGCATGGCTTCCAACCAATCCGGATCTTCAAGTGCTTCAAACACCTTCTTTGGTTCAATCATAGAGATATGAGCTTGATGTTCACTAAAACTTGCCAATTGACTTCTTGTGGAAACCTTGCGAGATACATCACCAATGATGGCTTCAAGCTTGTGACACTTGATTTCCAAATTTCTCTTGACTCTTTCTTGACGACGGGTTTCGATATCCCCATTGTTGCGTGGGATTTCGGCTTGATCACCTAGATCATTTGAGTCCCCGTATTGACCGTCTTGATGAGCATTGCCATCTTGTTGCACATTTTCAATGATGGGAGAAGATGGATGCTCTTGCTCTTGATCTTGACTAGGATTGAGAATAGGAGTTCTTGAATCTTGTGAGACCTCTTGGTCAACTTGAGGAGGAGCTTGATCTTGTTCTTGGATAGGTGTCTCATTTGCTTCCATAGAGGGTGCCACTTCAACTTGTGATGATGGAATCTCCACTTGAGTGGAGCTTGTACTTCCTTGAGGAGGCTCATGATGAATCTCGATGGGGCGATGGAATCCAACACCCATTCTTTGTATTTCATCTTGAGGTTCCTCGTTATCTACATCACAAACATGAAATTGCGCCACTTGGGAGCCGTCATTCTCATCAAACCTCACACTACAAGATTCTACAACTCTCCCTAAGGATTTGTCATAGACTCTATAAGTGTGAGAGTTCGCACCATACCCAACAAGAACACCTTCTAAGGCTTTAACTTCAAACTTAGAAAGATGTACACCTTTGATTTTGTAGAAACACTTACAACCAAAGACTCGATAGTAGGAGATGTTGGGCTTGTTGCCGGTAAGCATTTCATATGGAGTTTCCTTCTTCCCTTTGCGAAAGAATAACCGGTTGGAGGAGTGACACGCCGTGGAGATAGCTTCGGCCCACAAGAAGAGTGGAGACTTAAACTCCGCCAACATGGACCTAGCCATATCCATAAGAGTCCGGTTCTTCCTCTCGGCTACACCGTTTTGTTGAGGAGTATATGCGGCGGAGTATTGATGTCGAATTCCCTCGTCGCTAAGAAACTCATTTAGGGTGTTGTTCTTGAACTCGGAGCCATTGTCACTTCTAATGGCCAATATGGGAAGATTGTGTTGACGTTGAACTTCATTGGAGAAATCGATGATGGTTTGTTGAGTTTCATCCTTCGTCTTGAAGAAGAAAACGCAAGTGAATCTTGAATAGTCATCGACAATCACCAAACAATATTTCTTCCCACCAAGGCTAGGTTGAGGTACGGCACCAAAAAGATCAACATGAAGAAGTTCCAATACCCTTGATGACGAGATGATGGTCTTGCTTGGGTGGGGAGAATCATGCATCTTTCATTCAACACAAGCCCTACAAAGACGATCTCTAGAAAATGAAACATTCTCATTTAGTCCAAGAATGTGGCCACCCTTGTGGAGACTTTGCAAAGTTCTCATATTAACATGGGACAAGCGGCGATGCCACAACCACCCCACGTCGGCCTTTCCGAATAGGCATATTGCTTGAGTGTTGGTTGACCCCGAAAAGTCTACCACAAACAACTCATTTTCAACATGCCCAACGAGCATGACCTTTAGAGTCTTGCTCCTCAAGAGTACCACCATATCAAGAGTAAAATGGACATCAAAGTTCATCTTATTAAGAGCACGAACGGACATAAGATTGTAACCTAGAGACTCAACAAGCATGACATTTACAAGGGTGATATCCCTTGCAACTACCACCTTGCCAAGACTCTTTACCTCGGCTTTGGACTTGTCACCATAAGAGACGGTTGAGTGATTTAAATTTGGTCTCAACTCCGTCATGATCTCCTTGCTTCCGGTCATATGACTAGTGCATCCACTATCAATCACCCATTTAGATCCACCGGAAGCATAGTCCTATAAGAAATCATTTCTTGCATTTAGGTACCCATTTCTCAATGGGTCCCTTTCGGTTAGCAACAAGGGTCTTAGGAACCCAAATAGAATAGTCAATGTAACCATCATAAGGACCAACATATTTTGCATAAACATCACCATAATAATCAACATAAAGAATGTAGTTGGGATTGTTATGCCCCGCAAAGTCACTACGAGTGGTCTTGCCCCTAGTGGCATTACCACTCGCAATGTTAGTCTTAGCTTGTGCGGGCTTGGTCTTGTTATCCTTGTTGTTGCTCACCTTCTTCTTTGCCTCGGCCACATACCCAAGACCTTCCTTTCCTTTGTGTGGTTTTAACTCAAACAAATAAGCAAAACCCTTATTGTTACCTTTAGGAATAGAGGTCTTAGCATGATCCACCTTTAACCTAGCATTTTCTTCAATGACATTTTCATGAACACGAGGAAGAATGGTTATGCTAGTTGAGCAAGTTTTAGAGAGTTGAGTTTGGAGTTGCTCATGTGACTTAACAAGGATGGAGTGGGTCGTTTTCAAGACCTTGTGAGCTTTATCAAGCTTCTCCATATCCTCAAGAAGTATAGTATTTGCAACCCCAAGTTCAACTTTCTCCTTTTTAATCACTTTATATTTGGCAAAAACATGATCTCTATACTTAATGATTTTACTAATGATTTCATCATTTTTATCATCAAGAGATTCAAGTCTTTCCTCTAGAGTGGTTCTATATTCACTTTCTTCATCAAGAGAGCTATTTAAGGATGCTATGGAAGCATTCAAGGAAGCAATGGTGAGAGAATCCTCTCTCTCAATCTTACTCTTTTCTTGAAGAAGTTCTTCGGCCGCACATAGTTGTCTCATGAGAGACTCAACATGTTCCTTGGCCTCACCTTGCAAGTTAGTCACAAAAGTATCGAAGGCAACTAGTTACTTCTTAATCTCAAGACTAGATTGATCATGCATAGTCTTAGGAGAAGGGGATGATACCTCGGTGACATGAGCCATGAGGCAACGAGCGGTGTTGATGGAGAGGTTCTCATTGGGGGATTCAAAGAGAGATGATGGTGAAGTGGAGACAATAGCCAATGCGGCTACCTCTTTGTTAGGTGCATCTTCATCTTCGGAATCACTTGTGGCATATTCCTCTTGTGCCACCAACACAATTCTCGGTGCCTTCTTGAAGAAGGGCTTTCTTGGTCTTGCGGGCTTCTTTTGAATCAACTTGGAGTGATCCTTTGGGATAAGCTTCCCACCATTTTGCTCACGGTTCTCATAAGGGCACTCTCTTATGTAGTGGTTCTTGTCATGACAATTGTAGCATGTCTTTGTCCTTGAGGCAAGCTCTTTCTTGCCACTTGAGTTGTTATCTCGATCAACACGAGCTTTAGCACTAGCCGGGTCATTCCAAAACACTCTTGTGGCAAGTGCAATGTGACCATTGAGGGCTTGCTCAAGATCATGTGGAGCAATGTTTCCAGGACAAGCTTCAACTTCATCATTGGCATCTAGGCAAGTCACCTTAGCCTTCAAGGCAAGAGAGGGACCTTGTCTCATTCCCATGGCCCTCGCACGGTTATCTTCGGCATTCTTGGTGGCAACCTTGGAGGCTTGGACTTCTTGCATAACTTCATGGGAAGACAATTGAAGGTAGTTGTATCTTCCTTGAATAGACTTCAACTCCATTGGCTCCGAGGGCAAGAGAGCATTCTCATACTTCCTCTTGACCCAAGCATCATCAACATATGTTGCTCCCACATCATAAAAGGCTTTGGCAAGAGTCTTGAGTCTACCATACATCTCTTCATGGGTCTCGTTGTCAAGCATGTAGAAACCTTCGGCGGCATTGCTCAAAGATTCATATCTATTTCTCTTCATGCTTTCATTTCCAAGGAAGGCACGCTCAAGACAATCCCAAGCTTCTTTGGCGGTGGTGGCATGTAGAACATGATGCTTGTCGTTGTCGCTCAAGGAGAGTTCAATCATATGGAGAGCGGAAGCGTTTAGTTGCTTTTCGGCGAACTCTCTCTTGGTCATGTTGCTTGGATCCTCCACTATGTATCCTTCTTCAATAATCCTCCAAAGCTCGATGGAGGCACTGTTGACATGAGATTTCATTGAGCGTTGCCAACTAGCAAAAGCTAATGCATTAAGCTTAGGTGGGGGACCTAAAGGGTTTATGCGGGTAGTGATAATTGGATCGGGAGAGTACCATCCCCGAACGGCATGATACTCTTCCTTTTCCTCATGCAAGTTGGGAGATGACTTAGGCTTATCATTTGCTTTCACCTCCTTCTCTTTTTGCTCTTTATCCTCCTTGGGTCCACCCTCATCGGAGTTAGAAGCTTTTTCAAGCGGGATGATATCCGAGGGCTTGTTGTTAATGAGTTTATTGAGCAAGTCACGAAACTCATTAAACCTAGCATCCATGGAAGATGTCAAAGTTGTTTCCAAAGCTTTGATATCGGCCATGGATGCCGCGGTGGCTTGGTCCTTTTTAAGGGACTCATTAGCCTCGGCAAGCCTTGCGGTCTCATCCTCACTTTGTGTCATACTTCTCTTAGGCGGTTAAACCCGAAAAGAGAGCCTTGGCTCTGATACCAATTGAAAGGATCGGTATGACACCTAGAGGGGGGGTGAATAGGTGCTAATTCAAATTTTAGTTCTTTTTCAAATTAGGCTTGACACAAAAGGTAAATTCACTAGATATGCAACTAAGGTGAATTACCTATATGACAAGCTAGCAACTAAGCAAGATATAATAAGGCGATAAATAAGGATAGAAGTAACCGAAGTGAAAGCACGAGACGACAAGGATGTATTCCCGAGTTCCTCCCTAAAAGGGAGTACGTCTCGTTGGAGAGGTGTGAACCAACACAATGGTTCAACGGCCACAAAGGCCTCACCCTAATCTCCGGTGAACCGCACCACAAAGGTTTGGTCCACTTTCCACTATCGGAATCCTTTGAGGCGGAATCCGGAGCCTTTACAACAACGATTCGGGGCACGACCCACAAAGGGCTTGGGGGCTCCCGAACAACTACGATCTGTCACAAAGACAAAAGGTAAGTACAACAATGGGCTAGGTTTCCTAGTGGAAGCCCTAGCAAGTGTTCCCTCAAATGAATGAGGGGGAAATGAAGAACGGCTCGGTGAAGATGTAGATCGGGGCCTTCTCCTTCAATCCTCCAAAGATCAACGAGTTTGGATGGGGGGATTGGGAGATCTTGGGATTCTTGGCTTGCAACAATGGAGCTCCTCCTTTTTAGGTCAAGCACATTTCTGGAGGAAGGAGGAGGGGTATTTATACCCCTCCAAAGATGTAGCCGTTGCAGCCAAACCCCAGGCCGGAAACTCCGGCCCTAGTGGCCGGAAACTCCGGCCAGGGGCGGAAACTCCGGCCTAGGGAGGCCGGAAACTCTGGGGGCCACCAGGGGCTGAACACCAGATCTTCAATCTAAACTTGGACATCTTCGAGATACACGAGGCCGGAAACTTTGGCCTGGGGCGGAAACTCCGGTCCATGGGACCGGAAACTCCGCCCCCCACCAGGGGCTGAGCACAACTTCGGCAACTGAGCATCGGAGAAGATTCCGGTCCTCAGGGACCGGAAACTTCAGGCAGGGGCGGAAACTCCGGCCCCCTGGACCGGAAACTCCGGCCCCCACCAGGGGCTGAGCACACTTTCAGTGTTGTCTCTTTTTCTCCTCTTTTGGTGCTGATGCATCTGAAGAGTTCCTAGATTATCCTGCATTACTTAACACCAACTTAATACATCCACATGTTGTTAACTAACACACAAAACACAGAGATCATAGAAATGTTCTTTCAGAGACTGCTCCAGGATCCTGACTCTCTGTGCGCGCGTGTTCTCCGAGCCAAATACTTCCCAAATGGCAAGCTCCTGGAGGCGGTGGCTTCACCTGGTATTTCTTACACTTGGCGCAGCATTCTGAAAGGAGTGGCCCGTCTCAAGGAAGGCTTCATCTGGCGTGTGGGTGATGGTACCAAAATCAACGTGTGGCATGATCCCTGGTTACCCTATGGAGACACTCGTAGTCCCACGACTGTGAGAGGCCGCACTCCCGTTACTTTGGTGTCTGACCTGTTTGATCCTTACACTGGGAACTGGGGTGCTGAATTTGTTCGCAGTCTGTTCAGGCGTGAAGATGTGAAGGCGATCATGTCTATTAGCATTCGAGATGGCATGGAGGATAACCTTGCTTGGCATTTCGACCCAAAAGGCCTCTTCTCTGTAAAATCTGCTTATAAAGTGACTGTCATGTTGAGAGACGGAAAATCTGGTGCTGAGGCTGAAAGCTCTAACTCACACAAATCAACGAACTCTTCCTTCGATTGGAATTGCATCTGGCGTCTAAAAACCGCCAGGAAGGTGCAAATGTTTGTGTGGCGCTTCGCGCATAACAGCCTTGCGAACCGCATGAAGATTCACAAGCTGGGCATTGATCTTGATACCAGGTGCCCTGTGTGCAATAGATTGAACGAGGATGGAGGCCATGTTTTCCTAAAATGCAAAAAGGCCAAGAATTGCTGGATCATGCTTGGGATGAGTGAGCTCAGGGAGAAGCTTCTTACCTGTGCTTCCCCTAGGGCTCTTCTTCAGGAAAATTGGAACTGCGATGAGACCACCCAGCTGCGCGCTGTTACTCTCATGTGGGAGTGGTGGAATATCAGAAACAACGCTAATGTTGGGGAGGGCAGCTCAGATCCTGCGGTGGTGTGTTCGAGGGTGGAGAGACTTCTGGTTGACTTCATGTCCCTCAAGAAGCAGCCAAAACCACCAAAACCACCTGACATTCACAGGTGGGGAAAACCTCCTAAAGATCACGTCAAGGTCAACTTCGATGGCTCCTTCAACGCCAACTCTGGGGATGGCGGTTGGGGCTATGTTATCCGCGACCATGCTGGCAATTTCATTGCGGCCGGTGCGGGCAAGATTAGGAACCTGGGAAGTGATCTTCAATCCGAAGCTTTGGCCTCCCTGGCTGCTATCCATGGTGCGGATAGGGTGGGCGCAAATAGGGTCATCTTCGAGTCCGATGCATCGATTTTGGTTCAGGGGCTCAAGAGCACGGAGCTGGACAAGTCCGAGCTTGGTGTGTTGGTGAAGGAGGCAAAGAGTCTATGTCTTTTAAATTTTAATTCCTTTCAATTCTCCTTTAGCCGCCGCACCTGTAACAATGTTGCCCATGAGCTTGCAAAGCTGGGAGCAAATTCTGAGTCTGAGGACTCCTACTGGGATGTTTCTGCTCCCAGGTGTATCGCCACTGTTTTGGGCAGCGATATAGCTGTGCCAGTTTAATAGATTTCATGTTTAAAAGTAAAATAAAACGTCCTAAAAATTATCCCTCTAAACCCCTGGAGTAGTTATGCCTTGTGCTAGAGTTAAGAAGAGCCTCATGCCATTACGTGATGGGTAAAATAGAGATAGAGATATAATCACGATTAATTTGGAGTAAGTTTGGATAGTAATCTCCCCACATGGGCCCCCTTAATTCTAGCGACATAATATTCACACCAATCTTTTTTTAGATACACAGGGACCTTCCTCGGTTTCATTAAGCAAGCGCAAAACGAAACCACCGATACAGCATGTCTTCAGCAAGTCTTTTGGTATCCAGGAAAGGAAAGCATAACATAAAAACTTCGAAAAGAAAGGAGCTAAACCACTACTCCTAGCCAACAAAATAGCCACCACCATGGCCCCACCAGCCAAAAACTAGTCTAGCTAAACCTGTCGCCTGAGCCAAAACTTTACAACTTCCATCAAAGTGTCACCAGCCTAATTAGACAAAGAAACCGAGAAACATACACCAGCTCCCCTTCAGGACAAACTTCCATCACATCACAATATGAATCTTCTCGCTCTCCTCAGGATGAAGACAAAGATAGTCCAGGGTTGCTCTGCCACCGTATGCCGAGGTCGTGATGGTCGACCAGGTCTCAATCCAGCTGAAGTCTGAGCACTTCAGCATGGCTCGATCTCCAGCGGCGCCCTTAGCTTTGTTAGCAGCAGGCTTGCCAGGTGTTCCAGATTTCCTTTTGGCGCTTCTCCTAAAGGTACCAGCCACATTTTTAGGAAATGCAGCATCAGCCTCCACACCTGTTTCAGATTAAGCCAGGTGCACCGGTTAAAGACTAGATTATTCCTATTCAACCAAATGCTCCATAAGACTACTGCAGATGCAATGTTAAGTTGTGCAAACTTGGTTTCACATAGCCACTTAGAAGCTAAAGACTCAAAACTAACTATTTAAACCTCAAAAACTTCCCTAATAAGATCCCACATTTTGTTTGACACAAGACAATCAAAAAACATATGGTGAATTGTCTCTATTTCCTTACAAAGTTCACATTCTAGTTGTTTTGGGATGCCCCTCCTTCTCAAATTATCCCTAGTGAGAATTTTGTTTTGAGAGAAAAGCCACAAGAAAACTTGAATCTTAGGGGGAACTTTAATTTTCCAGACTGTTGGTAAGTAAACCGGGGTAATCCCTTAAAATTAACTATAGCATACATAGACTTAGAAGAGTAAAAACCTTTGATATCGTACTGCCAGATCAACTGGTCCTCCTCCTCAACAAGCACTATACTATTTGCTATAGCATTTAAATCTAACCACTTAACCATCATCTCATCGGTAAAGGTTCTTCTGAAGTCACATCTAAGCTGATTAGCATATTCACACCAATCTTATGGGAACGGAGGGAGTATTTGCGAGCTTATAATGGACACCGGTGTTTTTATGAGCTTATGGAATCAAGAATAGACAAGCAGCAATAGCTCCTTCTTTAATAAAAGAAAGAGCAAATGTATTATTTTGCGAGTCTAGCACTACAAATACAATAGAGAGACTACGTGATAAATAAAGGAAAGATGAAAATAAATAAAATTAGACTCACACTTCACAGTTGCCGTAAATTTTAATAGTGGTCCAGTTCTTCAGAATTCTGTATGTCTGAGAGTTAAGTTTGTCATCGGACATTTTTATATGTATTATAGCATAGACGTATGGAGGAATGGTAGTTGTGTATTTGGATGGCAGGACAAAGACAAGCTATATTAATTGTTTGGATGAATGAAATAATTTTATAATGCTAATAGTTTAATCATGATCTATGCTACTAGGGAGTATCCTTTAAACAAGGATTCCTACTTAATCATCCAGGTTTATACTCCCTCCGATCCAAAAAAGTGTCGCTCATCAAAGTTTGTACTAGCTTAGTATAAAATGAGCGACACTTTTTATGGATCGGAGGTAGTAGGTTTCTACTGTAACAATTTAGAAGCAAAAGAAAAAACAAAAGCTTTCTTGTTGTCCCCCAACAATAGTTTTTTTTTAATTCCCAACAATAGCATATTAGTTGTGGGTTACAACGGCAGAGATTCGGATACATTTTTATATACATGCACGGACCAAACTGAGAGCAGCCATGTGATCTGAGGGTCAACTTCGGGCAATCTTGTGGTTTTTCTTCTTCTTGGAGACCACACGCTGTGGCGTGCGTACCTGACAGTTAAACACGTAGTAGTAGTGAGGTGGTAAGTGGGATCTGGATGCAAGAACATCGAACTTCCCTCGAAGCCTAGCACCTCCATACAAGACATCTCGCACCGTCAGAGCTGGAGCTTCAGCATCACCCTGAAAGGAGGTTGTTTCATAGTTACCAAGAATCACAAAACCATGGCGGTGGCGGCCGGGACTTGTGGATCTGCCTGTCGTCGTCGTCGTGGGGACTCTCACTGGACCTTGCTTACTGTCCCAGGAATCGACCGGCCGTGGAGAACTGAAGAGGGACGGGTTGTTCTGCTGCCTGAACTCTCTGACGGTTGCGAGAGCCAAGCTCCAGAAACGAGCGTCCGTGCTCGATCTCAGTATCCCGCGGAAGATGCTTGCAGCTATGAAGCACCCGTTCTGCTCCCTGGCTATCTCCATGGCCATTGCTGCGAGCTTAGGGTGCTCCGACGCGTCCGTGCTTCCGAAGGTACGCACCTTGAAGAAGTACCAGTAGGCTTCCGGGGTGAAGAAGCTTAGTCTCAGCGGCAGAGTCGTCCCCAAGCTCGCGATCTTGTCGGATCGACTCGTGACTATCATCTTGCTCCCACATGCCACGCCCACGCGGCGACTGTCTGAAGCTGAGCTGCACAGCAGCCTTCTCCACGGGCCCTCCTGGACATCCCCGTCTAGCTCAACGACGATCAGTACCCTTTGATCGGCAGCTCCCTCGGGGCCGAGAGGGTCGATTGCCCTCTCCACGGCTGTAAGATCGTCGTCGGCGCCGGCACGGAAGAAGACGACTCGCGTGAAGTGGCGGCGCACCCTGTCGTCGGCGCAGGCGTGGTGGACGAGGGTGCTCTTCCCGACCTTTCCCGGGCCGACGATCGGCAGGACGCCCAGTCCTCGAGCCTCATCACCATCATCTGCCTGCAGAAGAAAGTTGACGACATGCTCCATCTCCATCTGGCGGCCGAACATGCACCTGTCCAGCAGCAGGTACGCGCTGTACGGCTGCCGGAACAGACGAGGGTAACGCCCGGAGAGCCTGACGAACTCGGGCCCCAACTCTTCGACGGCGGTTTTGATCCTCGCCAGTTCCCGCTGCAGCTCGTGCGCCCTCTCACTCGGACTGCCAGTGCCATTGCCGCCGCCGCCACGGACACAGAGACGTTTGGCAGAGCTGAAATTGGACCGGAAAGCAAAAGAGCGGCGGCTCACCTTGTCGTCGCCCTGATCATCCGGGGCTCCGCAGCTGAACCTGTCCAGGGCGTAGTAGCCCCTATGCATGTCCATTCGCAGCGTGCTGAGCTGCTGCAGCATGGTCGTGTTCGTGATGTGCCGTCCCTCGGCATCCTCCACGACGGCGCGTACCCGGAGTAGCAGCCGTCGCAAGCTGTCCTCCAGCCTCTCCTCCTCGGCTGGCGACATCTGGTTGTTTCGCCATCTGCCGACAAGGAAAGAGATGGATCGGTTGGCTAGCTCGCCCATGATGGCACAAAAGATTGCGTCTGTAATTTTGGAGGGCACCTCCTCCATTTTTCCACCTAGCTAGTATGAGTATCCTTGGAATGAATTGATCGCCAAGAGCAAGCCCTGCCGCGCGTCTTATAGATGGAGCAGATTGTAGATATACTACTGTATATTTTTTTTGAACGGTGAACAAACATCCTGAAGCAAATTGGCAATACTTTTTGGTGGGAAGTTCAGAGAGAGTTCCCCTCTTCGATTGATTATTATGGGGAAGATATAATATGGAAAAGAATACGGGTCACCCACGGTTCACCCGGACGATCGTTCTCGTCGTTCTTCACGGACGCCTCCTTCTCTTTCCTTCTCCGGTGCTAATTAACCCCCTTTCTATCTCGAACCCCCACCTCCCCGCACCGTGCGTCGATTAGTTTCCGTTGGGTTTTGTATGTTTCCTGCGTGTTTTACAAATGCTGCAAACGCATGCACTGCAAACACAAGAGCGAGGTGCGACATGATTGTGATTGTCTGCTGCAAATGCTGTTTCAATTTTGCAATATTTTTGTGAGCAGCTACAAACGTTGCCCTCCCATCTTGCATACGTGTGACGAATTCTAAATGCTCCGTTTGGATGTTTGAATTGGGGGGGGGGGGGGGGGGGGGCTTGGAATTGAGTGAAGTCAATTCCAAATCAGTAGGTGTATTGAAATGAGCTATCAATTCCAAGTTAATGTTTGGGTGTGCAAGATATTGGTAGTTGGAATTAAAAAGAGCACTCAATTCCAATTCTATGTTTGGATGTTTACCTGTTGAATTTGGACATGCACTTGAGAAAGAGGCAATTCCATCCAATTCAGAGGGGTGAGTCTCTGAATTGGAAAAGGCATCTTTTAGCTCTATTTCAATTCCATGGAATTTGGCTGCCAATTCCAGTTTCCAATTCTAAACACAACCAAACAGCAGAATTCGAGAAACATAATTCCAATTTCCAATTCCGTGCTCGAATATGGACACCCTAACATAGCTGATATATTTTAGGCTCTAATAGATCCATTTTTTAGAAACATAGATGGTAGCAAAAAAATTGTGGTGAGGTCATTTTTGCAACCAACCAATCGTAGTAAACACATAAAAACCATATGAAACAATTATTTGTCCAAAAAAATGGACTTTTCTACGCATGCTTATTCGAATGCGATGCAATTATTATTGATGAAATAGCAATATTTACTTAAATATGTACCCAAAACAACATCCACTAATTGTACATGAGTATATTGATGGTTCGAGCCGTGGGTAATGTACCATGTTTGTGAGTCTTGTCTAATGTTTTTGGTTACGCCAGGGCAGTGACAGATTGACCCAACGTTTCACAATAGGTGTTAAATATGTTAAATCTCAGATTTGAGTTCACTCGAACAGATTGCCTCTGTTTGGAACAAAGGAATTCCATAGGGATTTTAGAGAATAGAAATCTTACAGAAAATTGTTTATGGTGTTGTTTGGAATAAAGGAATAGGAAACTCAGATTCCTTTGGGGTAGTCTATTTCATAGGAATTTTGAAGGAAAACAAACATGAGGTGAGGCCTCATGTTTTAATCTTCCAATATTCTTATGTATTTCCTTCGCGACATCCAAACGACACTTTAGAAAATTTCCTGTTGTTTTGTTTCATGTAGGAATTCAGGAAACATAACATCTCAATTCCTATGTTTTTTCTATTCCTATATTTTTACTTCATGTGTTTCAAACGGGGCCTAAACAGTTACAATACTTATGGTTTGGTGCAACAATTGTCCCAATATTTGGGGCTTTGCACAATTCCTTTTGAAAGTTCACGAAACCTCAAAAGTTTTTAACACAAATAGGTTAGTATTCAACGATACTGTGTTCCCCCATGTGCATTCCAATTCGTGGAGCTGTACCAAATATTTATTTAACAAATGTTTCAGGTGCACCATCCCTGTTCAGTTTGGCGCTATTCTTTTCTTGTAAATGAAATCATGGTCTTATCCGTTGTGTCATTGATAGTAATGGTAACACATTATAATATAGCTATTAGATAATCAAATCCAACGGTTGTTGGGGGATTTAAGAAAATTACAAATAGAAATCATTTGAAATCTTATCCTTTCATGACATGACAGATCAAATGATTCAAGTATACAGTTGACTATGTATCGCTCACAAAAAGACAAATACTGCATTTTTCCTTGCATAAAGGATGTAACTAGTATGGTTGCCCTTTGACTCAATAAAAGGCAAACAATATTATAAACTGTCCCCATTGCTGACTGACGGTAATCAAGTTCCGACTATGATCTGTAACCCGATCAACCAGAAGGTTGCCAATTTTCCATCTTATATCAGGAAGTTGCCAATTTGTAAGCAATAAAATGAGGGCGTAAAACAATCCAATGCCATCCATTCATTACCCCTGAGGCAGTAATTTCACCTCAAAGATATACACACTGAAACAATATCAATAGTACATCACTCAAAACAAATATATGAGTCTACAGTACAACGGAAGCAGTGGCCTGCTTCCATGTATGATCCACGGCCGCAATGTCATCCTAGCTGGCAAGATGGCTTGGCGAGCTTTTGAACATCGTGTGCCACATGTATGCCCGGGAGAGTACCATCTCGAGCTCATGGTGCGCCCAGTTCCTTGTCGGGAGGTGTTGGAGGAACATGACCATCTCTTGAAAATCCAGTTTCTGCAGGTTCTCTGACCACTGGGGGCAAAAGAGCGAAACAAGCAAACATCACTCTCCGAGGCTTAGACACTGTCGTATAATTAACGATTTACTAAACAAGCAGGACCGTTTGTCAAAAGGCATAATCTGGAGTGAACACGAACAAAGAGGGAACAACGAGCACAGCTGCATAACTCACCGTTAACAAAAAACTAGCTGATATGTACACGAGAAAATCTGGTAGATAATCTCCTTCAGCAAGATATGTATCCCACAAGCGTGTCACAAGATGAAAAGGAACCTACAACGGTGAAAGATATTTTAGCGACATGAATGTGCAGATCACATAAACAATGGACCTTGGGTAGACTAACCTCGCGTATCAAAAGACAATTGAACCAGCGAAAGGCAAACTGAAGGAACTCCAATCCTTGTTCCTCTATGTGCTTCGATAAAGATTCTGTATCACCCCACAAAAATTGGTGGACCAAATCAGTATTTCAAATAAACTAAACTGTGAAGTATTACCAGCAGTCAGCAGATCCAAAGTCATGCAAAATTTAATGACAAGGTACTTAATATGATGTTTCTCAATAGATACTGTTACTAATTTCCTCGCAATGCTCCTAATGTCTTGTAACTGCTTAGATTTCCTTTACAGTATACTGAATTATAAATGGAAAGGCCATAATATATGTTTATCAGTGGAACGTTACCATCTATCCGATGAACCAACTCTTTCAACCTGAATACAAGGCGTTGTATTCCTGGTTGCGCAAAGGTGTAATGGTCCTGCATGCCATCAAGAAACTTCGAGAGACACCAATAACAGTCTGCTTCTATGTTAGAAACGTCCTGCAAAGAAAGCTTTTCCATGGACCAAGTGTCCATATTGCCTTCTAAGTGCTCCGATAAAAACACAATCAAGAACGGTGTAAGAAGGTCGTTTATTCCTTGGACATAACCACTTGCTGGATGCCGGATGGCCCTGAAAATAAGGCATCAATGCATCAATATATAACGAAGAAAAGCAAATAACAAACTTTTTGTGGCAGCATCAGAGGCCTAGTTTCATGCAGAACTCCACCCATCTAATCACATTTCCGCCCATGGCGGATGATGACAATTGAAAACTATCAGGAGGTAAATAAAAGCTAGTATTTTTAGCAGAACCAACCAGAATGCTTGCTAAGACAATTACATGTGCATTTTTAATAAGTCCCGATGAACCAGCCAAGTGCAGTTCCTCACCACGTATATAAAATGCGCTCCAAAGACTTCTGGATCTGAGGGTCCTGGAAAAAGGTAACATCTGGGACAGTTCTTGGACAGTCAACAGCAATCTACAGGACAGCATGCTAGCTTGAGATAGTGGATTTTATTAAAAGTTGGGGGTAAACCTGATGAGATGAATTGAAGCTTAAATGTTACCTGGCGAAGCATGGTAATTTCTTCATCCGAGCGTTCCGTGTCAGCAATATCATAGTATTGAGAAACGCATTCTACATACTCAAGTCTTTTCCTTGTTAGAACACCTTCTCTTCTATCCGCATTGGGAGGTGCATATCCCTGTAGCCAGCTGATATTAAACTCAATACTGAAACAACACACTAAAAAATGTTATATTATCTCACAATAAACATGTTATATGTATACTCACCAAAAGAAGCCTCCATATGTTAGGTCGCATATAAGGTGGCACACCACTCCAAGATAATTCACGCAATTTATCTGCATAGTCAAGTAAAAACAATGTATGAGAACTGAATTCTCGACAACCAAATTGAATATAAACAAATCTTAATACTGTAGGAGTATACACTTAATGAGTTAATGTAAGACCCAACCAGAATGAACCCTGAAATTTAGAAACATAGCATGCTCTTTATATCATGCTCTTTAAGCATGACTAATTAACGAATTAATTTACTACTTACCTTCAAACTAATGCCACAAGTTCACTAAGTTATAAACTAAAAAATTATCCTTTATGAGCATTTGATCTAATTTCCGAGGTTGTAAAAAAGTTAAAACAAACCAGAGTGGGGAAAATAACAGTGACAAATTTTTGCGGCCATAGCTAGATTTATATTGACGCTCTAGATATAATTTACACCCTTCTCCAGTTGAGTTGCATTCAGATGACGTGATAGAAGCAGATATATATACTATATAGAGAGAGTAGATTTTTTTACATGCAAGGGTGAGTGTTTGATTTCAGGGTTTACCTAATAATAATTTTTTCAACTAGAAAATAACTTCAATATTGATTCCCAAATTCAAATCCTTGCACACTAGACAGCTGAATGGAAAGTCCTCCATGGAAAATGCATACCTAATATAACAGCTGGCCTAGAGAGTTCATTTGTGAATTTGGTAATTCTTGCAGAATCTGTGGCTCTAGCCCCAGAAACTATTCCTTGGGCATCTGGTAATGAGCTGACGCTGCTTGTTGATGGTGAAACTGACTTCTTAGAACTAATGTTGTCGGTTGTGTTTCCAGATGCTTGTCCTTCTACCTAAACAAGTAAATCTCATTAGTTACAATCTGCAATATTGACACATCGAAAGCAATGCCAACAAATGGCACATTACCTCATGTGAGTCCTCATTCTGTTCAAAATCATAGCGATCATTCTCGGAGCGTGGGGAGTATTCGGGAGGTGAAAGAGGCTCTGATCTTCGGGTTAGCAAAACCTTCCCCGGAAAGCTCCGTCCTTTGAGCATTCTGACAAAGAATTGGGAAAAATAGCAACAAGCTCTTTTTGTAAGGTTACAAGAAAACAGATTTTGCAGTAGCTAGCAAACAGTAAGTCGTATCCCTGATTATGATCGTGATCTAAAATTTGGATTCAAACATTATATCACCGGACAGAGGCCAACTATGTTTGAACTAAGATTTTACTACAGAAGAATGAAATATGTCATCTTTCTACTATTTGGCAAATCAAACTCTATATTCCTGGATGTTAGTCACCACACTCCATTTTATTTGCGAGAGGTGTCATGGTAGACTATTGACTCCACCGATTCCGAACAAATAGAAAGTAGGGGAGTTCTACGAGAGGAAGTGGGCTGACCCTTGCACGTTGCGGAGTGTCTGGTTGAAGCGCCATTCCGAGTTGTTGGGGCTTCCTCCACCGCCCCCGCCGCTCATGGCCGCCGGTCACTCCTGATCACCGGAGGTGCCGGTGGAGAGCAACCGATCAGGAGTTGCCCTTCTTCACCGGATCTTTCTGCCTGCCTCCCGATTCGATCCTGCATGCATTCATTGTTTCACTCCCTGGAGTTCGACGGAGCGCAAGGTTTGAAGCGTCCACTGGCACAAGCACGCGCGAAGCAGAGCGGACGCGGGCACGTACCTCGGAGCGCGTGTTTGGTATAGACGCGGCGGCGGGTCAGGAAATCTGGGCCGAGCGCGCCGGGTCAGAAGTTCGCCGGGCGGGGTCCGACGGCCGGGCCGTGCAGGCGGAGCGATCGGCCGGCCAGTCCAGCCAACCCTAGCAGCAGCAACGCGAGGCGCTGAAATCGATCGGTGGACGGCGCGAAGGGGTCGCCGGTATGGGAGACAAGTAGAGTAGGTCCGCCGGCTGGCGCGTTGGCGCGAAGGGGTCGCCGGCGAGGAGGAGGCGACGGAATGGGATCTGAGGAGAGGGAGTGGGGATCGCCGGGAGACGAGATGAGAGGGCGGCGAGGACGAGATGATGAGGTGGCACGCGGACGCCAACGGCCGGATAAGCGCCACGTGGCAATACGAACGGACGATGTTTTCCCTGAGGCCGTTCCACTTTTTAAGTCCGTACGTATTTTTAACAACTTTTACCTCGTTTAGATTTTGTTTGATGTATTTCACTCCTTGATTGTGACCTTGCCATGTTTTTTTATATTTCTCAAACTGAAAAAATAGATCCACATGTGGGGATTGCATAGTAGGTGACTCAAGTGGATCTAGCTTTTCAGTTAAAGAAATAATATAATTGAAAAAAACTATCTCGTTGTGACAACTAAAAAGGGAAATAATGCAAACATTTCTAACTGAGGTAAAATTTACTTACGATATGCGACCAAAAAATACTCTTGTTTGTGGCTCCTATAGAGTAGAAAACTTAAGTGTTTGTGCCTCCTGAAAAATTGAAAAGATATTTACAATATTACATTTTGTATTTTTCACATGTTTGAATGTCGAGGATGAGTTGGATGAATGGTGCAAGAAAATGATCGATGCCACGAACATAAAGACAAGCAACATAACTATCTTATGGAAGGTGGTAGGCCAGTAGCATCAAAGCAAAGACAATGGTGATAAGAGAGAGGCCATCAATTAATGACACCATTGCTTATGAAATGGGAAGGAGGAGTACGAAATGCAACGACGAGTTAGTTAGGAGCATAATTGGAGGGAAAAGTGAAATATACTAATTCAAACCTAGCCACTTATGTTCTAAATAACTAGAAACATACCCCACGCGTTGGGGCGGGAAATTTTAATGTTTTTACTATGCAAATAACAGATATAATACTATGCATATATTTTTTTACAAAAATATACAACATATTATAATTATCGAAAGGTTATATTATTTGACGGGATTTTTATATATTTGCTGATAAAAATAGGTGACATTAAAAATTTGATGATGAAAAATAAATGACATGGATATGTTGCATGCAAGCAAATACTGGCTTTAATGAATTAGTGGGATGATATGAATATTCGGTTGGCTAAAAGAATGGATGATGTGGATAGCTTGGATGTTGAGGTAGAAAATAATTAATACATTTAGTGGGGTTTTGCTTCATAAGATGTATAGATATGAATCGCCAGCCCAATCCCTTTTGGCTATCCAAAATCCAGAAAAATAATATATTGTTGCGCACACTTTCAAAATCTTTTAAGAAAAAACTTATTTGTATACTTTGTAAAATTCTGGAAAACCACACATCATATGTTCTAAGTTAAAATTTATCAATGTAAACATTTGCAAAAAAATATAAGCATTTCCTAATTTATATGAAAATGATAATGCTACAATTTATGTTTCAATACTTACAATATAGCATTCTCATTTTCTATGATCGGTATTCTCAAAAACAAGGCGTAAAAGTTTACTATGTCAAATAATGTAAAGTTTGAGCAATATCAATAATACCAAACCGGTAGCAGCTACATCCCAAAATATATTAACATATTTTATAGATATTATAGTTACTGATGTTTTTCCAAATACTTGGTCAAAATTAACATTTACTGACTTTTGAACAAAACTTATAGCCCTACTTTCCACAAAAGGATGGAGTATGTTTATGCAAGTTGAAGGCGTGGGTATATGTGTACATGGGTCTCATTCCCAAAGGTTCGCTCACCCAAATCCCGAAGTGGTCCAGTTGTTCAGACTTAGAGAACTCGCATGACTAGGTTTCAAAATTTGCTTGAGAGAATAACATAAGTGTTTGCAAGGAAAATTCGGATTACGCTCGGTTAATGCTAAATTTTCTTAATCAAATACAGAGAAAAATGTGGTATCTTACAATGGCAACGGAGTTTAGTAAAAATGATCTAGCTTGTTGAGAATGTATCTGGGAAACCATGTGTCAAGAAAAAAATTGTTTCGGCTCAAAAGTGTTATGTAGCTCTAACAAAAATTTGTTTCTGCTCAAAAGTGTTGTGTAGCTCAAAAGTGTTTCGGCTCAAAAGTGTTGTGTATCTTGTTGAGGATGACACAAACTATTTAATTTATTCATTTGCGATGATATTATTGAGTAAAACGAAATGTATAATCACACCGAGCTTATATACGTCCGCTAAAAGAAAAGTGACACTTATTTATACTAATTTTGTTTACTTTTTTCTCATAAATTATTTTATAATCTTAAAATCAACAACGTGCCAATGTAGTGATTGCATGTCTCCGATGTAAATATCAATACACTAAATTGATCATATTTTCAATAACATTTATGTTATCTTTATTTTTCCAAAATTTAATTTGATAAATTTACTCTAGTAATACCTGCCCTTTTTTAAAATCCGCCTAGATATAAAATATAAATGTTATCCATCCACGGAGTAGTATGTGCCACTTAGATGGATTATAGTTTATTTATGTGTCTTCAAAATTTTTTGGTAGCCTTAAATATCTTGGTGAAGTTGTCAAAAGCATCCATTTATGCCAATATCTTAACATCTTTTATCGTCTATCTAGAATGCATGCCATGTCCATGACTAGTTAGTCCTCTTTCTGATGAAGGTTGTCATAGCTAGGGTTAATTGTATTAACACTAGAAGTTACATCCACGATGACGAAATTACTCAACCAAAAAGTGGAGGGTTCATGAGCCAAACACAAAGTTATATTCATATGTTGTGACATTCCCTCATGAGCCAAAAAAGTGTGCCACTTGTGAATTTAAGCTAGCAATCACATTGGGAACGAAGATAGTTGAACAGCATATCAAATTCATCAATATATCGCATTGGGGCTGCTTCTAACTTTCGGTCTACCATCTTCTACTGGACTCAATTCTGAATCTTGGACGCCGGCCTGGAAGAACGGCGGCGGCGGCGGCAGCAGCAGGACACCAGCATCAGCACCCACTCAAAACTGCAACCATCACGCACACACAAGAGTTACACCACTAACTAATCCAGATTCCAGAGTCCAAAGAACAAGAGACGTGTATGTTATGTACACTTACCACCACGCTCCGAGATCGAACTGTCTTCTCGGCGGATGACACGGCGGCCGCTGCTCCCGATAAGCAAATGCGGCGTCCGTGGAGAAGGCAGAGTAATGCAGCCTCGGCTCGGACCGCACGGCCCGTTCCAGCAGCGGCGACGACGGCGACGGCGAGGTGGCTGCTTCAGAGAAGGGTGGCGACGCGGACGGGGATGGCGTGAAGGTGTACCGACGAAGTCCCGGGCCGACGCTGACGGGCAGCGGGGACGGCGGCGTCAGCGGCGGAGAGGAGGAGGACGAGGCCGTGCTGCTCCTCATTGCCGGTCCCGTCCGGCACGTCGCGCGCGGTCTCAGTGTTTCCTTCTCGTACTGTGCGTACGAGGGTGTGGGTGGGAGAGTGACAAGCGGCGTTGAGGATTTGTGTAAGCTACTGGACCAACGGCCAGTCAAGCATGGGCGTTGGGTGTGATCACAGATACGTAGATAGGCTGGTGCTTGACCGACGGACTGATGCATGCATGTGACAAAAAGAACAGATTTCTACTCATGAACCAGTAACAAAAGCTTGTACATCGACGACGACCTATATGGTCACTGTGTTGTACTGTACGTACATGCATACACCACGGTAGGTACCCTTGTCACGCGAAGCCCTGCAGGAAGTGGTACTCGCGGCTGTGTCCACGGCCGCCGAAGCACCCGAGCCGGCCGACGCCGAGCAATGCGCCGCCGTGCACGCGCAGCTGCTGCAGGGGCCGCCTCCTCCACCCGCGCCACGCCTTGCCCAGCCCTGCCCCGAGCCAACGCCGCGCCGCGCCGCGCGCCTGGGACGCGGCACGCGCAGCGGTTGCCCATCCGGCCACGCGGGCATCGCGAAGCCGCCGCGCCACCTGTCCGCGCAGCCCCATGGCCGCCGCCGCCTCCTCCTCCTCGTCATCGTCTCCGCGCGTGGACAACCGGTAGCTCTGCAGGAACAGCGCTCGCCGCGCCGCGTACTCCTCGCGCTCGCGCGGCGCGCACCGGTACCGCGCCGCGTCAGCAGGCGCCGGCAGCGGCATGGCGTCGCAGCAAGGCTAATTGATCGGCGTACGGCGTGAGCGTGCGACGGAGGTCGTCAACGGGACTGAGAGTGAGGGTCAGTTATATGCACGGCGGTGATCAGTGAAGGCAGGTGGTGCGACATGAGTCATGACAGGAGCAAGCAGAGAGCTAAAGGCCGATTGTTAGCTAGCAGTGGTTGAACCAGCAGCGGCAAAGAAAGGGCTTTGTTCTGTTCGTTTGGTGCCGATGGTTGCACCTCCAGTCTCCACGCACCAACTCCACCCGAGCCCCGAGCCACTGCTCCGTTATGTTTGGGAAATGAGGTAGCAACCTGAGTCAAGTAGGCAACTTCAGGCTGAGGTCTAGGGAGCAACATTTTCAATTGGACAACATGGAATTGCGGCAACCGTGTCATATCAACGGAGCAACATTTCAAAGTTATTCTCAAGCAACACACTGGATTCACGTGTGGTGCTTAGTGCAACGTGTTAATGCGGAATTGTCTGGTATCAGGTGCAGCCACTTGGAGATGATAGCTAGCTCAAGCCTTATTGAGCAGGGCTTGCTTGGCGTCTTAGCGATACGATATGTGATACTCCCTCCATCTCCATCCACAAAAGAATGTCTCAACTTTGTCTAAATATGCATATATCTAGACATAATTTAGTGTGTAGATACATGCAAATCTAGATAAAGTTGAAACATACTTTTATGTGGAGGGAGTAGATGAGATCTAACATGCAATCCTAATTGCTCTTGTTTTTCCTTTTGTAAGATTTCATAACTTCACAATAAAATTATAACTGCGTGTACCAATAGATATACATCGCTATTTTTTGAAATGGAGACAACCTTGTAATTGCAAAATAATGGATCGTCCATCTAGCAATCTATTGGAGTAACTATATGTTTAACAACATCATGCAATTAGTCTGTCCATTTATCTAAAATGCTTGGGTTTACAACATAGCTGCTAAAAGCTTTGTCCATAGATGGATGCAACAACGCATCCTGGTGATGTTCTACCTGACCAAAAAGAAAGATCAACCTGGAATTCACATGACAACTTCCTCCCCTACAAACAAACGGCTTCCACGAAACTGTCAACAACACCACTGCTCATTCCAACTGTTTAAGCGAAACTAAAAGCCAACTTAGGAAGTACCACACTTGCGCAGCATCATCATCTCCACACCTCTACCCACACCACTCCCACCAAAATGTTTCAGACTCGGGCAATCGTTTCACATGCCACCGCCTCCTGACGACTTGCCATCGCCCCACATGCTCTGTGCCCCGCCCATCGGCCCTTTCATCTTGAGGTCGCGCGCCGCCTGCTGGAGCTGATGCGCCTGCAGCGGGTGCAGTGACTGCTGCTGTTGCTGGTGGTGGTGTGAGCGCTGCTGCTGATGCTGCTGGGGATGTTGCTGGAGCTGCAGCTGCTGCAACTGGTGCGTTGCGAGCAGAGACTGCATGGATTGGTTATTGTGGAACATCTGCTGGTTACCTCCAAACTGGTGCGGTGTCTGCGACATGCCGCCATAGTTCATCATCATCCCTCCGCCGTTGGCCATCTGACCTGTCGCGACCTTCAGGCGCTGAACCTCCGTCTTCAGGGTGTCATTTAAAGCTACACCGCCAAAAATGAAGGTGGTTAAGAAAACAATAATACTCCTATGTAGTATATGCTACCTTTCAGGGTATCACTTAGGCATGGATAAGGATAAACTATAAACATGTAAGCAAAGAAATAAAAGAAGGGAAAAGATTTTAAGAAAGAGATTTATGTCCTTCATACGGTGTACACTGTAGATTAAATGCACGACTTTTTTATTTCATCTTCAAAATTGTAAATTTCCTCTAACACAGGACTTATATTGCAAAAAATGAAAGATCTTCTACCCTAGTTCTAAAACATGACCTGCAAAGTTTACTACCACACCTAATAATGCCAAGTTACAAAATAGCAAAATCAAGCAAATATAGGGGTCACTCAGAAGTATCAGTATTACCATCTTGTAGGTGGGTTTGCTGCTCCATTGTCTGCAGACGTAGCTTCAATTCACTATTCTCACTTGTTAGCCCGCTGGTATCTCTCTGAACATAGGACATGACAAGCAGAATAGTCGTTAGCTATCTTAATTAACTGCAGAATTTGTCATTACATAATAATAGAGCATAGGGGGCATAGAAATCAAGTATTGTCCTTGCAAAAAAAATCAAGTGCTATTCAGACCATGAATTGATAGGTATCATAGAGACAAAGCTCCAGACAGATGGAAATGCTGTAAATTCGATCTTCTTAAGGTCTGCACTCTACATATACCTAAAAGCAGACCATTGAGTTATTTTTCATGCCTTTGCCCGAAGGCTTGATTTATCTCATGGTACATTAATGGCAAATTCAGGTGTTGGATGTCACAAGAATACAGCAAAGACCATGTGATAGCCTTAATAGTTATAGGTTTGACCAGAAGGAACTTCAATTCATTCAAAAACTTGTCAAAATTTTGTTTGTTGGCAAGTTGGCATACATACAACACATAATTGTGCATGTATGATCATATATGAAAAAAAGTATAAAAACACCACCTTCCTGCATACAGAAAACACCTGCAGAATTCTCTAACAGTATTTTCATTCTGAAGATACATGGATGAAACCAGGTGACACCAATAACCACAAACTGCCTCATGATTTGACAGCACTGGGCTCCCTTGCTTGGACCACAGTGGATACTACCTCTTGTTGTGTGCTCCCTCCATTCCAAAATAAATAAATAATTGACTTCTGTTTGTCTAGATATGAATGTATCTACCCACTAAACAGAATGTCCAAATACATCCCATATGTAGACAAAGTTGTGTCAAGTATTTTGGAACGGATGGAGTATGTGCTAGTTACTACATTCCTTGGCAAATCACAATTTCTTTCTTTTCTATAAACTTGGATAGCACTCTAATGGTGATTTATGTTACGTTTAAAAGCTTGGTAATGGCAAGAAGCAGGTCATTCCAAGTAGGGATCATACTGAGATGTTCTGAAAAAAATCTAAAGCATTTATTTACCAGAAAGACTTATAATCATAAAAAAAAACTGTTGTTTTTTTGCTTAAATTTCTCAACAGGGAAACCAGAAAAGGCAAGCAACCAGGGGCAGAGCTACTTGAGGGCAAAAGCAGGTCATGGCCCGTCCAGCCCAAGAACAAGCACCATGGTCACTTCTAAGCCTACTTCTTCAGTCTGGACCGCCTAAAAGTTGATTACTAGCTCCGCCGCTGCAAGCAAGCACTATGTATATTTAAGCAAAGTCTTATATAGCACACAAATCATTGCCCATAGGCCACAGGTCACAGGTGGCATATCAGATGCATTTGGTAGTTATACAATATATGTATATCATATTTAAAACGATGTTACAATAGATATAAGCTTGAGACCTACCAACAAGCCACAAGGAAGTGGCAAACAAAAATGCACATGGCATGGCAAATTAGCAGTACAACAGAGCTTCATCATTAGCTTGACACAACAGGGAGACAAGATACAGATAGTGCATCTTGTAACACAAACCATGATGCTTTCGGCTAGCATCACCACAAATGTGGATGTACTCAATGCCACTTGTGCTAGTGCTAATATATAAATTAATAAATACCACAACTGCCATCCTTAGAATAGCTTTCTTCAGAACAAAAACTAAAATACTCAATGCTATAACAGAAGATATGTTAAATACGAGCGAAGATCTCAAAGACAGCGACATCATATCCAGGAAACCGCCATATACCAAAAAACATGCAAGAGATGGTTCTTACTTCAAACAAGTTAGATGAAATTATCAAAACCAATTTTTAAGCTCCAATATATTATCAGATAGAACAGGACCCTACGCGCTGGTTTAACACATATGCGCCCCATCAAATGATTAGTTTGCCAACTGGGACAACAACAAAAATGCGTACCTGTAGCAATGCCAACTGGGCTGACAAAGTTGTTGCTTCTGTCTGCAGGGTTTGCACCTTGCGCTCAAGTTCACCAATATACCGCATTTTCCTTTCCTTCGATCTTGCTGCGGATTGTCTGTTTGCCCAAATCCTGTCAAGTGATCCATCTCACAGATCAGTTTATGGTTGCTATCATGTATACAACATAAACTTTATCTTCAACAAAAATGATATCTAAAAGAATGTAACAGAAGGGTGGTGAAAATGAGGCATCTGATTCCAATTGCACTTTTGTCCTTTAAATGAATATTTTCCCTCACGCTCTAACCTAGCCTGAGAACTATCTCAGTTCTCATATGACTTCCTCTACAAGCAACACTTGTGTAAGTATAACATCTTGCATCCATTCAAACTAAGTCATGTATTAAATCCTCCGGCAGCTAAGAATCTCACTACGATTGATAAAGCAAACACTTGATGTGGAACAAATGCAGGCATTTCACAAAAGGCTACCTGAACGCTATGGAAGATGATATTACACGAGCAATTGAAGGCGAAATCTGACCTTTTCGCCCTCTTGGGGTCGACAAGAGCAAGCTCGGCAAGCTTCGCCGCAGACACCGCCTTCTTGGCCTCCACAGTCGACATCCCCTCCATCCCCGGCGCCCCCACCAGCTCCTCCGCCTTGATGGACATCGACTCGTCCATGGACTGGCTGTGCTGGTGCTTGGGCCTCATCCCGTGGCCCATCCCTCCGGCGGCAGCGGCGGAGGACGACTCGGCCTCCGAGGACGGCCCGCAGGAGGAGTTGAGCTTGTCCACGTCAAGGAACATGGAGAAGAGCTCGTCGTCGTTCTCGTCCGACAGCGAGGGCCCGTCGCCGCCCCCCGGCGCGCTGAGGTCGAGGTCGTCGGGGAGGCTGAGGATCTCGGAGTGCGCGCGGCGGTGGCCCGGGTTCCTGGTGGGGAAGTCGGGCATGCGGCTGATGTCGTACTCCGGCGGTGGGGTGGCCGAGCGGCGCGGCGGCAGGCCGTCGCCGCCGCCGTCCGCCGAGATCCGGGACCGGTCCTTGTTCATCTTCTCGGGGCCAAGAAACCCGCGAATCTCCTCAAAAGCGCCGCCTTTCGCAGCCCACCAAGCTAATCAAGCTTCAGCCACGAAGAACACACGGCTCAAACCCAAAATTGTGCTGCAAAAGAATCGGAGATTCGAGCGGTGAGCGCGGAATTGGCCGAAAGAACAAGAACCGGAAGCGCGGAAATCGGACTGAAATTCTTGCGACGGAGGGGGAGAAAGATCTAGGAGCTGCTGGGTTGCAAGAACACGAAGCTTGAGCGAGAGAGGGAGAGAGGAAATGGTAGGGGACTCGCACGCAGGGAGGGAGCTCTCACCTGAGATTTGTGCGCTGTTCACCTCTCGCTGATCTATCTATCACTTGTTGGCATCATTTGCATGAGGCAGACGAGATGATAGAACTCGAGGCAGCAAGGAGATTTATTTTACTTGTTTATTGGAAGAAAAGATGTGCGAAGGGTTGGTTCATTCATTCCTGGTGAGTAGGCATGTGTCGGGCCTGCTAGAGCATATCTATAGCACACGTATTTTTTAAATCCGACGTGGATTTAAACGGTCTGAAACTTTCTGTGATTTCATGTTATTTTTGACAGTTTTTGTTAGCTATAACACATAATTTTGGGATCTGAGGTAAATTTAAACGGTCTGGAACCCCGTAACACGAGTTTCAGAAAATCGTAAAAAAATTATGATTCAGGCCATTTCTGGCCGTTTTTCGTGTGCTATAGCACACAATTTTGGGGTACATGGAGAATTTAAACGGTCCGGGAACCCGTAACATGAGTTTAATCAAATCGTGTTTAACTCGTGATTCAGGTCCTTTCAGGCGTTTTCGTGATCTATAACACACGGTTTTGGGCCGATGGTGGATTTAAACGGTCCGGGACCACGTAACACGAGTTAACTTGTGATTCAGGTCATTTCTGCCTATTTTCGTGGGCTATAGCACACGGTTTTGGGGTTCAGGGTGGATTTAAACGGTCCAGGACCCCGTAACACTAGTTTAATAATATCATAAAAAACTCATGATTCAGGCCATTTCTGTCCGTTTTCGTGGGCTATAGCACACGGTTTTGGGGTCTTACTATTTAAACGATCCGGGACCCGTAATACGAGTTTCTCAAAATGGTAAAAAACTCGTGATTTCGGCTATTTCTGACCGTTTTCGTAGGCTATAGCACACGGTTTTGGGGTCCAGGGTGGATTTAAACGTTCTGGGACCCGTAACATGACTTTCATAAAATCGTAAAAAACTCGCGATTTCGGCAATTTCTGCCTGTTTTCGTGGGCTATAACACACGGTTTGGGGGTCAAGGGTGGATTTAAACGATCAGGGACCCCGTAACACGAGTTTCACGAAATCGTAAAAAACTTGTGATTCACGCCATTTCTGTCCGTTTTTCGTGGGCTATAGCACACAGTTTTGGGTTCTAGGGTGGATTTAAACGGTACGGGACCCCGTAACACGAGTTTCATCAAATCATGTAAAACTCGTGATTCATGCCATTTCTGGCCGTTTTTATGGGCTATAGCACATGATTTTGTGGTCCAGTGTGAATTTAAACGGTCCGGTACCCGTAACACGAGTTTCATAATATCGTAAAAAACTCGTGATTCGGGCCATTTCTGTCCGCTTTCGTGGGCTATAACACACGATTTTGGGGTTGATTTAGACGGTCCGGGACCCGTAACACGAGTTTCATAGAATCGTAAAAAACTCGTAATTTCGGCTATTTCTGGCCGTTTTCGTGAGGTATAGCACACGGTTTTGGGGTCCGGGGAGGATTTAAGCGAACCGGGACCGCGTAACACTAGTTTCAGAAAATCGTAAAAAACCCGTAATTCAGGCCTTTTCTGGCCGTTTTTCGTGTGTTATATCACACAGTTTGGGGTCCATGGTAGAATCAAATCGTGTAAAACTCGTGATTCAGGTCATTTCTGCCCGTTTTCGTGGGCTATAGCACACGGTTTTGGGGTCCGGGGTGGATTTAAACGGTCCGGGACCCCGTAACACGAGTTTCACGAAATCGTAAAAAACTCGTGATTAAGGCCATTTCTAGCCCTTTTTCGTGGGCTATAGCACACAATTTTGGCGTCCAGGGTGGATTTAAACGGTCCAGAACCCCGTAACACGAGTTTCACGAAATCGTAAAAAACTCGTGATTTCGGCTATTTCTTGCCGTTTTCGTGGGCTATAGCACACGGTTTTGGGGTCCAACGTGGATTTAAACGTTCCGGGACCCCGTAACACGACTTTCATAAAATCGTAAAAAAACTCGCGATTTCGGCCATTTCAGTCTGTTTTCGTGGGCTATAACACACGGTTTTGGGGCCAGGGTGGATTTAAACGAACCGGGACCCCGTAACACGAGTTTCACCAAATCGTAAAAAACTCGTGATTCACGCCATTTCTGGCCTTTTTTCGTGGGCTATAGCATACAGTTTTGGGTTCCAGGGTGGATTTAAACGGTCCGGGAACCCGTAACACGAGTTTCATAATATCGTAAAAAACTCGTGATTCAGGCCATTTCTAGCCGTTTTCGTGGGCTATAGCACACGGTTTTGAGATCCAGGTGGATTTAAACGGTTCGGGACCCGTAACACGAGTTGCACTAAAACGTAAAAAACACGTGAAAACGGTCATTTCTGGCAGTTTTCGTGGGCTATAGCACACAGTTTTGAGGTCTGAGGTGCATTTAAACGGTCCGGGCCCCCGTAAAACGAGTTTCACGAAATTGTAAAAAAACACGTGATTTCCATCCATTTCTGGCAGTTTCATGGGCTATAGCACACCGTTTTGGGGTCCGGGGTGGATTTAAACGGTCCCGGACTCCGAACACGAGTTTCATCAAATCGTGTAAAAATCGTGATTCAGGCCATTTCTGGCCGTTTTCGTGGGCTATAGCACACGGTTTTGGGGTCCAGGGTGGATTTAGTCGGTCCGGGACCCCTAACACGAGTTTCATAAATTCGTAAAAAACTCGTGATTTCGGCTATTTCTGGCCGTTTTCGTGGGCTATAGAACACGGTTTTGGGTTCCATGGTGGATTTATACGTTCCGGGACCCCGTAACACGACTTTCATAAAATTGTAAAAAACTCGCGATTCAGGCCATTTCTGGCCGTTTTCGTGGGCTATTGCACACGTTTTTGAGGTCCGGGTGGATTTAAACAGCCCGGGACCCCGTAACACGAGTTTCACGAAATCAAAAAAACTCGTGATTAAGGCTATTTCTGGCGGTTTTTCATGGGCTATAGCACACATTTTTGGGGTCCAGGGTGGATTTAAACGGTCCGGGAACCCGTAACACGAGTTTCATAATATCGTAAAAAACTCGTGATTCAGGCCATTTCTAGCCGTTTTCGTGGGCTATAGCACACAGTTTTGGGCTCTAGGGTGGATTTAAACGGTCCGGGACCCCGTAACACGAGTTTCACGAAATCGTAAAAAACTCGTGATTCAGGCCATTTCTGGCCGTTTTTCGTGGGCTATAGCACATAGTTTTGGTGTTCAGGGTGGATTTAAACGGTAAGGAACCTCGTAACACGAGTTTCATCAAATTGTGTAAAACTCGTGATTCAGGCCATTTCTGTCCGTTTTCGTGGGCTATAACACACGGTTTTGGGGAACGGTCCGCGACCCCTTAACACGAGTTTCATAATATCATAAAAAACTCGTGATTCAGGCCATTTCTTGCAATTTTCGTGGGCTATAGCACACGGTTTTGAGGTCCGGGGTGGATTTAAATGGTCCGGGACCCGTAACACGAGTTTGACTAAATCGTAAAAAACAAGTGATTTCCGGCCATTTCTGGCAGTTTTCGTGGGCTATAGCACTCAGTTTTGGGGTCCGTGGTGGATTTAATTGGTGTGGGACCCCGAACACGAGTTTCATCAAATCATGTAAAACTCGTGATTCAGGCCATTTCTGGCCGTTTTCGTGGGCTATAGCACACGGTTTTGGGGTCCAGGGTGGATTTAAACGGTCCGGGACCCTGTACACGAGTTTCATAATATCATAAAAAACTCGTGATTCATGTCATTTCTAGACATTTTCCTGGGCTATAGCACACGGTTTTGAGGTCCGGGGTGGATTTAAACCGTCCAAGACCCCGTAACACGAGTTTCACGAAATCGTAAAAAACACGTGATTTCCGGCCATTTCTGGCATTTTCGTGGGCTATAGCACACAATTTTGAGGTCATCGTAAAAACATGTGATTTCAGGTCATTTCTGGCTGTTTTCATGGGCTATAGCACACAGTTTTGGGGTCCGGGGTCGATTTAAACGGTCTGGGACCCCGGAACACGAGTTTCATAAAATCGTAAAAAACACGTGATTTCGGCTATTTCTGGCCATTTTCGTGCGCTATAGCAGAAGGTTTTGAGGTCCGGGGTGGATTTAAGCGGTCCAAGACCCCGTAACACGAGTTTCACGAAATCGTAAAAAACACGTGATTTCCGGCAGTTTTCGTGGGCTATAGCACACAATTTTGGGGTCCGGGGTGGATTTAAACGGTCCGGGACCCCGAACACGAGTTTCCTCGAATCGTGTAAAACTCGTGATTCAGGCCATTTCTGGCCGTTTTCGTGGGCTAAAGCACACGGTTTTGGGGTTCAGGGTGGATTTAGATGGTCCGGGACCCGTAACACGAGTTTCATAAAATCGTAAAAAACTCGTAATTTTGGCAATTTCTGGCCGTTGTCGTGAGGTATAGCACACGGTTTTGGGGTCCGGGGAGGATTTAAGCGGTCCGGGACCCCGTAACACTAGTTTCAGAAAATCGTAAAAAACCCGTAATTCAGGCCATTTCTGGCCGTTTGTCGTGGGTTATATCATACAGTTTGGGGTCCAGGGTGGATTCAAACGGTTCGGGACACTGTACCACGAGTTCAAATCGTGTAAAACTCGTGATTCAGGCCATTTCTGGCCGTTGTCGTGGGCTATAGCACACGGTTTTGGGGTCCGGGGTGGATTTAAAGGGTCCGGGACTCCGTAACACGAGTTTCACGAAATCGTAAAAAACTCGTGATTAAGTCCATTTCTGGCCCTTTTTCGTGGGCTACATCACACAAGTTTGGCGTCCAGGGTGGATTTAAACGGTCCGGGACCCCGTAACACGAGTTTCGCGAAATCGAAAAAAACTCGTGATTTCGGCTATTTCTTTCCATTTTCGTGGGCTATAGCACACAATTTTGGGGTCCAAGGTGGATTTAAACGTTCCGGGACCCCTTAACACGACTTTCATAAAATCGTAAAGAACTCGCGATTTCGGCCACTTCTGGTTGTTTTCGTGGGCTATAACACACGTTTTTGGGGTCAAGGGTGGATTTAAACGATCCGGGACCCCGTAACACGAGTTTCACGAAATCGTAAAAAACTCGCGATTCACGCCATTTCTGGCGGTTTTTCGTGGGCTATAGCACACAGTTTTGGGCTCCAGGGGGGATTTAAACAGTCCGGGAACCCGTAACACGAGTTTCATAATATAGTAAAAAACTCGTGACTCAGGCCATTTCTAGCCGTTTTCGTGGGCTATAGCACACAGTTTTGAGATTCGGGTGGATTTAAACGGTTCTAGACCCTGTAACACTAGTTTCACGGAATCATAAAAAACTCGTGATTAAGGCCATTTCTGGCCGTTTTTCATGGGCTATAGCACAGAGTTTTGGGGTACAGGGTGGATTTAAACGGTCCGGGACTCCGGAACACGAGTTTCACGAAATCATAAAAAACTCGTGATTCAGGCCATTTCTGGCCGTTTTCGTGGGCTATAGCACACAGTTTTGGGGTCCAGGGTGGATTTAAACGGTAAGGAACCCCGTAACACGAGTTTCATCAAATCGAAAAAAACTCGTGATTCAGGCCATTTGTTGCCATTTTCGTGGGCTATAGGACACGGTTTTGACATCCGGGTTGGATTTAAACGGTCCGAGACCAGTAACACGAGTTTGACAAAATCGTATAAAACACGTGATTTCCGGCCATTTCTGGCAGTGTTCGTGGGCTATAGCACTCAGTTTTGGGGTCCGGGGTGGATTTAATTGGTCTGGGACCCCGAACACTAGTTTCATCAAATCATGTAAAACTCGTGATTCAGGCCATTTCTGGCCGATTTTGTGGGCTATAGCACACGGTTTTGGGGTCCAGGGTGGATTTAAACGGTCCGGGACCCTGTAAACGAGTTTCATAATATCGTAAAAAACTCGTGATTCATGCCATTTCTAGACGTTTTCCAGGGCTATAGTAGACGGTTTTGAGGTCCGGGGTGGATTTAAACGGTCCGGGACCCCGGAACACGAGTTTCATAAAATCGTTAAAAACACGTGATTTCGGCTATTTCTGGACATTTTCGTGCGCTATAGCACACGGTTTTGTGGTCCGGGTGGATTTAAACGGTCCAAGACCCCGTAACACGAGTTTCACGAAATCGTAAAAAACACGTGTTTTCCGGCCATTTCTGGCAGTTTTCGTGGGCTATAGCACACAGTTTTGGGGTCCAGGGTGGATTTAAGCGGTCCGAGATCCCGTAACACGAGTTTCATGATATCGTAAAAAACTCGTGATTCAGGCCATTTCTAACCGTTTTCGTAGGCTATAGCACACGTTTTTGAGATCCGGGGTGGATTTGAATGGTCCAGGAGTCCGTAACACTTGTTTCACGAAATCGTAAAAACATGTGATTTCAGGTCATTTCTGGCTGTTTTCATGGGCTATAGCACACAGTTTTGGGGTCCGGGGTCGATTTAAACGGTCAGGGACCCCGGAACACGAGTTTCATAAAATCGTAAAAAACACGTGATTTCGGATATTTCTGGCCATTTTCGTGCGCTATAGCACACGGTTTTGAGGTCCGGGGTGGATTTAAATGGTCCAAGACCCCGTAACACGAGTTTCACGAAATCGTAAAAAACACGTGATTTCCGGCCATTTCTGGCAGTTTTCGTGGGCTATAGCACACAGTTTTGGGGTCCAGGGTGGATTTAAACTGTCCGGGACCCCGAACACGAGTTGCCTCGAATCGTGTAAAACTCGTGATTCAGGCCATTTCTGGCCGTTTTCGTGGGCTATAGCACACGGTTTTGGGGTCCAGGGTGGATTTAAACGGTCCGGGAACTCGTAACACGAGTTTCATAATATCGTAAAAAACTCGTGATTAAGGCCATTTCTGTCCGTTTTCGTTGGCTAAAGCACACGGTTTTGGGGTTCAAGGTGGATTTAGACGGTCCGGGACACGTAACACGAGTTTCATAAAATCGTAAAAAACCCGTAATTAAGGCCATTTCAGGCCGTTTTTCGTGGGTTATATCACACAGTTTGGGGTCCAGGGTGGATTCAAACTGTCCGGAACCCTATACCACGAGTTCAAATCGTGTAAAACTCCTAATTCAGGCCATTTCTGGCCGTTTTCGTGGGCTATAGCACACGGTTTTGGGGTCCGGGGTGGATTTAAACGGTCCGGGACCCCGTAACAAGAGTTTCACGAAATCGTAAAAAACTCGTGATTAAGGCCATTTCTGGCCCTTTTTCGTGGCTATAGCACACTATTTTGGCGTCCAGGGGGATTTAAACGGTCCGGGACCCCGTAACACGAGTTTCACGAAATCGTAAAAAACTCGTGATTAAGGCCATTTCTGCCCTTTTTCGTGGGCTATAGCAAACAATTTTGGCGTCCAGGGTGGATTTAAACGGTCCGGGACCCTGTAACACGAGTTTCACGAAATCGTAAAAATCTCATGATTTCGGCTATTTCTTTCCTTTTTCGGGGGCTATAGCACACGGTTTTGGGGTCCAAGGTGGATTTAAACGATCCGGGACCCCGTCACACGAGTTTCACGAAATCGTAAAAAACTCGCGATTTCGGCCATTTCTGGCTGTTTTCGTGGGCTATAACACACGTTTTTGGGGTCAAGGGTGGATTTAAACGACCCGGGACTCCGTAACACGAGTTTCACGAAATCGTAAAAAACTCGTGATTCACGCCATTTCTGGCGGTTTTTCGTGGGCTATAGCACACAATTTTGGGTTCCAGGGTGGATTTAAACGGTCTGGGAACCCGTAACACGAGTTTCATAATATCGTAACAAACTCGTGATTCAGGCCATTTCTAGCCGTTTTCGTGGGTTATAGCACACGGTTTTGAGATCCGGGTGGATTAAAACGGTCCGGGACCCCGTAACACGAGTTTCACGAAATCGTAAAAAACACGTGATTTCCATCCATTTCTGGAAGTTTTCGTGGGCTTTAGCACATAGTTTTGGGGTCCCGGGTGGATTTAAACGGTCCGGGACTCCGAACACGAGTTTCATCAAATCGTGTAAAACTCGTGATTCAGGCCATTTCTGGCCGTTTTCGTGGGCTATAGCACACGGTTTTTGGGTCCAGGGTGGATTTAAACGGTCCGGGACCCTGTACACGAGTTTCATCATATTGTAAAAAACTCGTGATTCATGCCATTTCTAGACGTTTTCTTGGGCTATAGCACACGTTTTTGAGGTCCGGGGTGGATTTAAATGGTCTGGGACTCCGTAACACGAGTTTCACGATATCGTAAAAACATGTGATTTCAGGTCATTTCTGACTGTTTTCATGGGCTATAGCTCACAATTTTGGGGTCCGGGGTCGATTTAAACGGTCCGGGACCCCGAGTTTCATAAAATCGTACAAAACACGTGATTTCGGCTATTTCTGGCCATTTTCGTGCGCTATAGCACACAGTTTTGAGGTCCGGGGTGGATTTAAACGGTCCAAGACCCTGGAATACGAGTTTCACGAAATCGTAAAAAACACGTGATTTCCGGTCATTTGTGGCAGTTTTCGTGGGCTATAGCACACAATTTTGGGGTCCAGGGTGGATTTAAACGGTCCGGGACCCCGAACACGAGTTTCCTCGAATCGTGTAAAACTCGTGATTCAGGCCATTTCTTGCCGTTTTCGTGGGCTATAGCACACGATTTTGGGGTCCAGGGTGGATTTAAACGGTCCAGGATCACGTAACACGAGTTTCATAATATCGTAAAAAACTCGTGATTAAGGCCATTTCTGTCCGTTTTCGTGGGCTAAAGCACACAGTTTTGGGGTTCAGGGTGGATTTAAACGGTCCGGGACCTGTAACACGAGTTTCATAAAATCGTAAAAAACTCGTAATTTCGGCTATTTCTGGCCGTTTTCGTGAGGTATAGCACACGGTTTTGGGGTCCGGGGAGGATTTAAGCGGTCCGGGACCCCGTAACACTAGTTTAAGAAAATCGTAAAAAACCTGTAATTCAGGCCATTTCTGGCCGTTTTTCGTGGGTTATATCACACAGTTTGGGGTCCAGGGTGGATTCGAACGGTCCGGGACCTTGTACCACGAGTTCAAATCGTGTAAAACTCGTGATTCAGGCCATTTCTGGCCGTTTTCGTGGGCTATAGCACACGGTTTTGGGGTCCGGGGTGGATTTAAACGGTCCGGGACCCCATAACACGAGTTACGAAATCGTAAAAAACTCGTGATTAAGGCCCTTTCTGACCCTTTTTCGTGGGCTATAGCACACTATTTTGGCGTGCAGGGGGATTTAAACGGTCCGGGACCCCGTAACACGAGTTTCACGAAATCGTAAAAAACTCGTGATTTCGGCTATTTCTTGCCGTTTTTGTGGGCTATAGCACACAATTTTAGGGTCCAAGGTGCATTTAAACGTTCCAGGACCCCGTAACACGACTATCATAAAATCGTAAAAAACTCGCGATTTCGGCCATTTCTGGCTATTTCCGTGGGCTATAACACACGGTTTTGGGGTCAAGGGTGAATTTAAACGATCCGGGACCCCGTAACACGAGTTTCATGAAATCGTAAAAAACTCGTGATTCACGCCATTTCTGGCTGTTTTTCGTGGGCTATAGCAAACGGTTTTGGGTTCCAGGGTGGATTTAAACGTTCCGGGAACCCGTAACACGAGTTTCATAATATCGTAAAAAATTCATGATTCAGGCCATTTCTAACCGTTTTCGTGGGCTATAGCACACGGTTTTGAGATCCGGGTGGATTTAAACGGTCCGGGACCCGTAACACGAGTTTCACGAAATCGTAAAAAACACGTGAAAACGGCCATTTCTGGCAGTTTTCGTGGGCTATAGCACACGGTTTTGAGGTCCGGGGTGGATTTAAACGGTCCGGGACCCCGTAACACGAGTTTCACAAAATCGTAAAAAACACGAGATTTCCATCCATTTCTGGCAGTTTTCGTGCGCTTTAGCACACAGTTTTGGGGTCCGGGGTGGATTTTAACGGTCCGGGACCCCGAAACACGAGTTTCACGAAATCGTAAAAAACTCGTGATTAAGGCCAATTCTGGCCCTTTTTTGTGGGCTATAGCACACAATTTTGGCGTCCATGGGGGATTTAAACGGTCCGGGACCCCGTAACACGAGTTTCACGAAATAATAAAAAACTCGTGATTTCGGCTATTTCTTGCCGTTTTCGTGGGCTATAGCACACGGTTTTCGGGTCCAAGGTGGATTTAAACGTTCTGGGACCCCGTAACACGACTTTCATAAAATCGTAAAAAACTTGTGATTCAGGCCATTTCTGGCTGTTTTCGTGGGCTATAACACATGGTTTTGGGGTCAAGGGTGGATTTAAACGATCCGGGACCCCGTAACACGAGTTTCACGAAATCGTAAAAAACTCGTGATTCACGCCATTTCTGGCGGTTTTTCGTGGGCTATAGCACACAGTTTTGGGTTCCAGGGTGGATTTAAACGGTCCGGGAACCCGTAACACGAGTTTCATAATATCGTAAAAGACTCATGATTCAGGCCATTTCTAACCGTTTTCGTGGCTATAGCACACGGTTTTGAGATCCGGGTGGATTTAAACGGTCCGGGACCCGTAACACGAGTTTCACGAAATCGTAAAAAAACACGTGAAAACGGCCATTTCTCGCAGTTTTCGTGGGCTATAGCACACGGTTTTGAGGTCCGGGGTGGATTTAAACAGTCCGGGACACCGTAACACGAGTTTCACAAAATCGTAAGAAACACATGATTTCCATCCATTTCTGGCAGTTTTCGTGGGCTTTAGCACACAGTTTTGGGGTCCGGGGTGGATTCAAACGGTCTGGGACTCCGATCACGAGTTTCATAAATTCGTAAAAAACTCGTGATTTCGGCTATTTTTGGCCGTTTTCGTGGTCTATAGAACCCGGTTTTGGGTTCCATGGTGGATTTCTACGTTCCGGGACCCGTACACGAATTTTATAAAATTGTAAAAAACTCGCGATTCAGGCCATTTCTGGCCGTTTTCGTGGGCTATAGCACACAGTTTTGGGGTCCAGGGTGGATTTAAACGGTCCGGGACCTGTAACACGAATTTCACAAAACCGTAAAAAACACGTGAAAACGGCATTTCTGGCAGTTTTCGTGGGCTATAGCACACAGTTTTGAGGTCCGGGGTGGATTTAAACGGTCCGGGACCCCGTAACACGAGTTTCACGAAATCGTAAAAACACGTGATTTCCATCCTGGCAGTTTCCGTGGGATTTAGCACACAGTTTTGGGGTCCGGGGGGATTTAAACGGTCTGGGACTCCGAACACAAGTTTCATCAAATCGTGTAAAACTGCTGATTCAGGCCATTTCTGGCCGTTTTCGTGGGCTATAGCACACGGTTTTGGGGTCCAGGGTGGATTTAGACGGTCCGGGACCCCTAACACGAGTTTCATAAATTCGTAAAAAACTGGTGATTTCGGCTATTTCTGGCCGTTTTCGTGGTCTATAGAACCCGGTTTTGGGTTCCATGGTGGATTTCTACGTTCCGGGACCCGTACACGAATTTTCTAAAATTGTAAAAAACTCGCGATTCAGGCCATTTCTGGCCGTTTTCGTGGGCTATAGCATACGGTTTTTGGGGTCCGGGTGGATTTAAACGGCCCGGGACCCCGTAACACGAGTTTCACGAAATCGTAAAAAACTCGTGATTAAGTCCATTTCTGTCCGTTTTTCATGGGCTATAGCACACAGTTTTGGGGTCCAGGGTGGATTTAAACGGTCCGGGACCCTGTAACACGAGTTTCACGAAATCATAAAAAAACTCGTGATTCAGGCCATTTCTGGCAGTTTTCGGTGGGCTATAGCACACAATTTTGGGGTCCAGGGTGGATTTAAATGGTAAGGAACCCCGTAACACGAGTTTCATCAAATCGTAAAAACTCGTGATTCAGGCCATTTGTTGCCATTTTCGTGGGCTATAGCACACGGTTTGAGGTCCGGGGTGGATTTAAAACGGTCCGGACCCGTAACACGAGTTTGACAAAATCGTAAAAATCACGTGATTTCCGGCCATTTCTGGCAGTTTTCGGTGGGCTATAGCACTCAGTTTTGGGGTCCGGGGTGGATTTAAATGGTCTGGGACCCCGGACACGAGTTTCATCAAATCATGTAAAACTTGTGATTCAGGCCCTTTCTGGCCGTTTTCGTGGGCCATAGCACACAATTTTGGGGTCCAGGGTGGATTTAAACGGTCCGGGACCTGTACACGAGTTTCATCATATCGTAAAAAACTCGTGATTCATGCCATTTCTAGACGTTTTCCTGGGCTATAACACACAGTTTTGAGGTCCGGGGTGATTTAAACGGGTCCAAGACCTGTAACACCAGTTTCACGAAATCGTAAAAAACACGTGATTTCCGTCCATTTCTGGCAGTTTTCGAGGGCTATAGCACACAGTTTTGGGGTCCAGGGTGGATTTAAACGGTCCGGGATCCCGTAACACGAGTTTCATAATATCGTAAAAAACACGTGATTCAGGCCATTTCTAACCGTTTTCGTGGGCTATAGAACACGTTTTTGAGGTCCGGGGTGGATTTAAATGGTCCGGGACTCCGTAACACGAGTTTCACGATATCGTAAAAACATGTGATTTCTGGTCATTTCTGGCTGTTTTGATGGGCTATAGCACACAGTTTTGGGGTCCGGGGTCGATATAAACGGTCCGGGACCCTGGAACACGAGTTTCATAAAATCGTAAAAAAAAACGTGATTTCGGCTATTTCTGGCCATTTTCGTGCGCTATAGCACACGATTTTGAGATCCGGGGTGGATTTAAACGGTCCAAGACCCCGTAACACGAGTTTCACGAAAACGTTAAAAACACGTGATTTCCGGCCATTTGTGGAAGTTTTCGTGGCTATAGCACACAGTTTTGGGGTCCGGGGTGGATTTAAACGGTCCGGGACCCCGGACACGAGTTCTCATCAAATCGTGTAAAACTCGTGATTCAGGCTATTTCTGGCCGTTTTCGTGGGCTATAGCACACGGTTTGGGGTCCAGGGTGGATTTAAAACGGTCCCGGGATCCCGTAACACGAGTTTCATAATATCGTAAAAAACTCGTGATTAAGGCCATTTCTGTCCGTTTTCGTGGGCTAAAGCACACGGGTTTTGGGGTTCAGGGTGGATTTAGACGGTCCGGGACCCGTAACACGAATTTCATAAAATCGTAAAAAACTCGTAATTTCGGCTATTTCTGGCCGTTTTCGTGAGGTATAGCACACTGTTTTGGGGTCCGGGGAGGATTTAAGCGATCCGGACCTCGTAACACTTGTTTCAGAAAATCGTAAAAAACCCGTAATTCAGGCCATTTCTGGCCGTTTTTCGTGGGGTTATATTACACAGTTTGGGGTCCAGGGTGGATTCAAACGATCCGGGACCCTGTACCACGAGGTCAAATCGTGTAAAACTCGTGATTCAGGCCATATCTGGCCATTTTCGTTGGCTATAGCACACGGTTTTGGGGTCCAGGGTGGATTTAAAACGGTCCAGGACCCTGTAACACGAGTTTCACGAAATCGTAAAAAAACTCGTGATTCAGGGCCATTTCTGGCAGTTTTCGTGGGCTATAGACACACAATTTTGGGGTCAGGGTGGATTCAAACGGTCCGGGACCCTGTACCACGAGTTCAAATCGTGTAAAACTCGTGATTCAGGCCATTTCTGGCCGTTTTCGTGTGCTTAGCACACGGTTTTGGGGTCCAGGGTGGATTTAAACGTTCCGGGAGCCCGTAACACGAGTTTCACGAAATCGTAAGAAACTCGTGATTAAGGCCATTTCTGGCCCTTTTTCGTGGCTATAGCACACTATTTTGGCGTCCAGGGGGGATTTAAACGGTCCGGGATCCCGTAACACGAAGTTTCACGAAAATCGTAAAAAAACTCGTGATTTCGGCTATTTCTTGCCGTTTTCGTGGGCTATAGCAAACGGTTTTGGGGTCCAAGGTGGATTTAAACGTTCCGAGACCCGTAACACGACTTTCATAAAATCGTAAAAAACTCATGATTCAGGCCATTTCTGGCTTTTTTCGTGGGCTATAACACACGGTTTTGGGGTCAAGGGTGGATTTAAACGATCCGGGACCCTGTAACACGAGTTTCACAAAATCGTAAAAAACTCGTGATTCACGCCTATTTCTTGCCGTTTTCGTGGGCTATAGCACACGGTTTTGGGTTCCAAGGTGGATTTAAACGTTCCGGGACGCCGTAGCACGAGTTTAATAATATCGTAAAAAACTCATGATTCAGGCCATTTCTAACTGTTTTCGTGGGCTAAATCACACGGTTTTGGATCCGGGTGGATTTAAACGGTCCCGGGACCCGTAACACGAGTTTCACGAAATAATAAAAAACACGTGAAAACGCCATTTCTGGCAGTTTTCATGGGCTATAGCACCGATTTTGAGGTCCGGGGTGGATTTTAACGGTCCGGGACCCCGTAACACGAGTTTCACGAAATCGTAAAAAACACGTGATTTCCATCCATTTCTGGCAGTTTTCTCGGGCTTTAGCACACAGTTTTGGGGTCCGGGGTGGATTAAAACGGTCCGGGACTCCGAACACGAGTTTTCATCAAATCTCGTAAAAAACTCGTGATTCACGCCATTTCTGGCCGTTTTCGTGGGCTATAGCACACGGTTTTGGGGTCCAAGGTGGATTTAGACGGTCCGGGACCCCTGCACGACTTTCATAAATTCGTAAATAACTCGTGATATCGGCTATTTCTGGCCGTTTTCGGGTGGCTATAGAACACGGTTTTGGGGTCCGGGGCTGCATTTAAACGGTCGGGACCCCGTAACGTGAGTTTCACGAAATCGTAAAAAACTCGTGATTAAGGCCATTTCTGGCCCTTTTTCCGTGGCTATAGCACACAATTTAGCGGTCCAGGGGGATTTAAACGGTCCGGGACCCCGTAACACGAGTTTCACGAAATCGTAAAAAACTCGTGATTTCGGCTATTTCTTGCCGTTTTCGTGGGCTATAGCAAACGGTTTTGGGGTCCAAGGTGCATTTAAACGTTCCGAGACCCCGTAACACGACTTTCATAAAATCGTAAAAAACTCATGATTCAGGCCATTTCTGGTTTTTTCGTGGGCTATAACACACGGTTTTGGGGTCAAGGGTGGATTTAAACGATCCGGGACCCCCGTAACACGAGTTTCACAAAATTGTAAAAAACTCGTGATTCACGCTATTTCTTGCCGTTTTCGTGGCTATAGCACACGGTTTTGGGTTCCAAGGTGGATTTAAACGTTCCGGGACGCCGTAGCACGAGTTTAATAATATCGTAAAAAACTCATGATTCAGGCCATTTCTAACGTTTTTCGTGGGCTAAATCACACGGTTTTGAGATCCGGTGGATTTAAACGGTCCCGGGACCCGTAACACGAGTTTCACGAAATAATAAAAAACACGTGAAAACGGCCATTTCTGGCAGTTTTCATGGGCTATAGCACCCGGTTTTGAGGTCCGGGGTGGATTTTAACGGTCCGGGACCCCGTAACACGAGTTTCACGAAATCATAAAAAACACCGTGATTTCCATCCATTTCTGGCAGTTTTCGTGGTCTTTAGCACACAGTTTTGGGGTCGCGGGTGGATTTAAACGGTCCGGGACTCCGAACACGAGTTTCATCAAATCCTAAAAAACTCGTGATTCAGGCCATTTCTTGCCGTTTTCGTGGGCTATAGCACACGGTTTTGGGGTCCAGGGTGGGATTTAGACGGTCCGGGACCCCTAACACGAGTTTCATAAATTCGTATCAAAATCGTGATTTCGGCTATTTCTGGCCGTTTTCGTGGTAT